>OY757920.1:60487544-60795044 GCA_963585895.1 Sepioteuthis lessoniana
ATGTCTATTTGTCTATTTAGCTCTCTTTATGTATATATGAATGCATATATATTTGCTTGTTTGTAGTTATAGATGTATGCACATTCATTTTTAGAGCTGATAACCACAAGTAGTAATGTCTTTTTTGGGGAAAAAATTACTTAAGCCCACTATTGATTTAGTTGTCCCTCTTGTGCCATATCTGCCCAAAGTGTTTATGTCCCTATCCTATTAGAAAGAGGTCTTTTATCATAGAATTTCTATGTCCATTTTTCAACTGACTGTACCAAGCTGAACAGACAATACCCCATTTGAACATTTCTTCAACAGTTTTGACATAATCACTTCTGCTAGTCAGCCCTCAATTTTGTCTCTATACATGAATATGAATTTTTCATTCTCCTCCATATCTATTTTTTATGAGGGACAGAATAATATATCTCTGTATTTTTCCAATTTATAAGAGGCAACAAGATGCTGAAGGTGTATATAGGTATGTAAAATAGCCAAAAAGCTATTAAATTTTCCTATTGTGCATGTTCTGTGTATTGATAGGTAGGATAGAAAAAACACTCAGGCTCCTTCTTGTATTCAAAGCCTTGAATATAAAAGAATAGATAGTGAACATGAAAAAAATCTTATTGTCATGTTGTGCTCTTGTTATGAAGCCAATTCTATAAGAGAAACTCTCATACAAAGAAAGACTTCAACAGTATTGCTAGTACTGTATGCTGATAACAATCACATGGTGTGCTATCATGCCAAACTTTTTACTCTGGCATAAGTATTATTCAAAATTTCTCTAAGGAATTAACTTTAGAGAAGAATATTTATTGCATCCAAATTATATTTTATGAAAATTTCTTAAAATAAATGCTTTCCACTGTTCATACTTATAATTTTTTACATTCTTTTAATAAAAAGTACCCTTTTAACAAATAAATTTATTCATTTAACAGATTTATACATACAGCTTCTCACCATAAAATTAACACAAGAAGTATGTGAGGTTGATTGATTTTAATGGCATGTCAACCTGTCTAATGTTGTTGTATGCCTTGAGATAAGAGAAATGAGTTCATTGTATGCTCATATTTTTGTACATTCAATATGATTATCAGACAGTTCTATTTGACCCGTGGATGAGACCCTAACAGGTACTACCACCCTGGGTCAGAGTGGGCCTGAGAGTAATAGACATGAAATGTTACTCCATAATCCTCAGATTCCCAGAACTGAAGCCTCAACATTAGATGTAGTAAAGTGTCATACGCAGGAAACCTCCTTTTTGGGGAATCTTATTACTTTCTTAGAGAAACAGCACAATCTAAGTCCTGCTGACAGAGCATGAAGTATGTAAGAGGAATATTTCGTCCTTATTTCATAACTCATTCTGCCATCCACCCAGTGCAATATCATGATAAAAATAGAAGCAGCAAGTGTGGTGTACTTGGTTAGCATGTACAACTGTTTTTAGAGATTTTGATTTTTACTGGGTGCCCTGTACTTTTGGATTTGTGTAAAACTATGTTAAGCTTATTGTTGTGGACCAGTAAAAGGTCTGGAAGAAAGACATGAACTCGGGATTAAGTGAAACAAGTATATTGAATGAAAGTATAAATACAGCATAGGTAAAAGAGTGTTGAATGTCAGTTTGACTGCCAAAGTGTTAGGCTGGAGTTAACTTAACACGGTGATGAATATTCTCCCGATATTCATAGTAATAGGAAGAGTTCATTATAGTCTGTAAGGTAGGTACCATAACATGTATTAAATGACTATTCACAACCAGAAAGGAAAGAATTGGTTTCTTTACTATCCATCAGAAATGAGGAATAACAGTTCCACATAAATAAATTCAGTTGTCCAATAAAATAAATAAATTCAGTTATCATTGAGAGCTAAGAAAGGGGCTATTGAGATGTATCAAATGCTTTTTAATTTGTTTAATAATTGCTGAGAGACAATTTAAGAATTTGCCATAAGAGAAGGCAAACTTGAATTTCATGCTGTATCAGATGACAATATGGTTTCCCGAACACATTTAATTAGTAGAGTAGCAAATAAAACAATGCTGTCTTTTTTTTTTTTTTTTTTTTTTTTTGAGAACAATTTCTTTGGGAATAGAATTTTAAAAGGTCAGTCTACGATGAAATGAGGCTATGTGAAATGTTTTATTATCAACTTAATAATAAATCAACTTCTTTTAAATTGTTTCCTGAGTATTCCAAATGCTAACAAAGGTTTGGTTCCCACTCCTGAAAATAGTGTAGGAAGTCTTCAGATGATACTGGTATCTCTTGGTTAGTCATGTCCTTTTGCATGTGCACAATATTCTTCATCTAAGTGAAACTTAAGAAAGGAGATATTGATGTGCATCAAAAGCATTTTCATTCTTAGATCAACTAATAAAATATTTAATGAGAAAAAGAATTATCCTGTAACCTGGTTTGGTCATGGGGGTTCTACTCATGTAGCATGCCTAGGGCAGGAATAGCCTTGTGAAGCACCTCTCTCTCAAGTCTAATCCTTTTTGACTGGTTATCATAATGTATCGTTACCGCCCTCGCCCCCAAACACACGTTCATCATTCTTATAACCATTCGCTCTTTTGGCCAGTAATCAACTAGTGGCCCCTAGGGGGGTAATGCACATTTCTTGCCACTACAAGAATACGATCGAGGGGGCCGGAGAAAATAGAAGGACAAACGAACAAACACGAACAATGCTTGGGGTTAACTCAGAGCAGAAGGAGAGTATGCAACACTACATTTCCCATAGCATATATGGACTAACGCTAGCATGGATTACTAGCGAAAATTCCACAAAGCAACTGGAATGCCGACATCTCTTGACTCCATCTTCTTTCACTGGACCCAATCTTCTCTGCTATTGTCTCACCGCTCCGGTGTCCGGTGTCAACTGCCCCTGTCCGTGGTTCCACGCCAACTCTGTCTGTCCGCTCCTTTCTCCAACCAACTCTCTTTCGTGTCCCCTTACCACTTCCGGATATGGCGAGATTTCAGGTCCAAAAGCCCTTTGTCTGGTTTCGCGCCAAAACAGACAAAGGAATCGTCTGCTTGGCGGGCCACCTATATAGTGTTACAATAATAAGGTTAAAGAGCTTAGTCTGCCTTACTATTTACCAATAGCTGTAAGGAGACTAGTTGGATTCATGCCATTTCCAGAAGTATTAGCACTATTTGAAATGCAAACAGCCTCATTCAGGTTTTAACTTGGGAAGCTGAGTCCACTTCTTACCACAATAATCATTATGCCCTGATTGGTTCCTTATTCAATTATAGGTAAAAGAAAAAAATAGTCTTTCCTTATGATCAATGATGAATGATCATATTGGATAAGTTCAATATTCATCTTTGGTTGGTGTGTGGAACTCATATTCTGCATTCAGAATATGCACCCTTAACATGGGCATCACCATGTCTACATGTTTTTTTGAAGATCCTTTTTGATAGAATAGAATGTTGATTAATTCAAATCTATACTTTTCACATGGTTGTTGGCATTGTTAAAAAGGAACAATTTTAACCCATTCCTTTGTATCATTTTCTTGTGTTCTTACCAAAAAGACTTCAATATTTATAGCTATCAGTAAACAGATACATCAGTACATTACAGTCTAATGATGAAGAAAAAGAATTCATTTTACACAATGAGTTCCTATTTTTCAACATAGTCTTCTTCTTTATTAATGCACTTAATTTATTACTGAATATTAATCACATTGATAAAACCTTAGAGTGTGAAAATATCAGATCAAAATTCAATTGATATGGTTGCACTAAGCTGTGAACTTTATTCATGACTTGCTCTCTCCTTCTCTCAATACACTCAAAGACACGCATATACTACTGTCCATAAATAAGCTCATTGCTTACAATAATTTATTTATCAGTTAATTTTTTTCTAAACCAAAGATACTTAGATTATTCCTTGTTGAATATCATACAAACAAAATTGTAATAATTAACTATCATTCATTACCAAAGTCTACAACATTGAAATTATGAAACCAAAAAAATACATATTTATTTGTATAATTTTATCTATGGTTACATGGGTGTTACAATATTCTTTTTTGGTTACATAGTATCATTGCTGTATAGTTTGACCATAAATAATATTTGTTTTCATTGCATGATATTCTATCAGAAATAATAAACCCTGGTGTCTTTAGTTTAGAACAAAATTAATTCTATCACATTATTGAGAAAGTAATTATTTTTAGGTGATATGGCGTGTATGTATATATATATATATATATATATATATATATAAGCAAGGCGGCATCAAGTATCATTTTTTTGAGTTTTGGTATGACTCAACCTGGGATTGAACCCCATTCTCCTGGGCAATTGGCAAACACTCTATCCACTATGCACTCAAATTCTCTGCATAATCATGACTGTAACACAAAGTCAATTTTTAAGCAGAGTTTAACTGGAGTTTTCCTTCTAGATTGTTCGCCTTGCCAAGGCTAAAGAGCCCAGTGTGCTCTACTATTTTGCCATAGCTGCAGGGAGAACAGTTGGATGCATACCTTTCCCAAGGGTATTAGTGTTATATAAAATGCAAACAGCCTTGTCCATTACTTGAATTCTGATGGCTGTATCTACTTTCTATTATGATAACAATTATACCACATATGCTTCATATATATATATATATATATATATATATATATATATATATATATATATATATATATATATATATATATAGAGAGAGAGAGAGAGAGAAAATTATAGAAAGACACATTCATTGATAATCTTCTAATGTTCTGTGAATATTGAAAATATATGTTTAAATTTTAACATAATCATTCAAAATACATGTTTATAAATGAAATATTTTAAATTTGCCATTTTTTTTACAAGTTAGCTTTGCTTGTACACACACACACATATACACACATGTGTGTGAAGGTAACTTAAAAAAAATTCAAGTAAATTATATTTGATTAACAAACGTGAATCTTGAATGTGATTATATTAATATTTGAATATATATATTTAGTTGAAGGAATTCCAGGATAATGACAAAGACATGGTGAAGTCAACCTTTCTAGAAGTTAATTCCAAAATCAAAGTGGAGGGGGACTCTCCGGCAGCAAGCTTCTGCTGACTTGTAGGTATCTTTTCATAGAAAAAACCCAAGATAAAGTACTCTGAAATAAAACTTGCAGTTTGCATAGACACTAGTTATCATACTATGCTTGCCACTGGGCTGTAGCTATGTAGACACAGAGATAGGTATAAGTGTTGTACAATCATATGTGACTATAATCCAGCAATGTACTGATGTCTATCTTATCTTACACATCTTGAATATTTTCCTCAAGTTGAATTAGTTAGTGATCACAATGTTTGAGTTGTAATTTTAGTTGTAAAGATGGCTATCATCTGTCAAAATGTGGCTGTCTCATAGGTATAGATAGATAAACAAAGATACATTTATAAGAGTATTTTTAATACAAGTGATAACGCATATCCATTGAAACAAATAAAGAAATTAAACTATACATTATAAATTTAAAAATTTGGATCAAAATTCAGTTAGTCTTATTAATTTGTATGAAAGTATATACAATGATTTAGACCTATCAGCAGAATATGATATATAACACACATAAAGATAAATATATTCATTGTATAAGTTATTTCGTAGATTAGAATTTGCTAGTAAGTTTTTTATATGCAAACAAAAAATCAGAAATATTGGAAAATCCTCTTTACTCGGAAATCCTATCAACTAAATCATCTATGATATCAAAAAGGGTTTTTATGTGATTCATATATAATAATCTTTTGAGATTTTTTTTTTCTGTGAATTATTTTATATTATTCCTTCTCAATTCTCTCCTATCCAAAATATATTCAACATCAGATAGTTATTTATTAAACTTAATCTAATCAAATAGATGCACTAATACAGAACTGAGTGAGGGTTGAACTTGGTACCAATATATATATATATATATATATACTTTTAACATATATATGAATTTTTATCATTCAGAGTTTTCAGACTATTATCTTTATCTTTATTGTTATATTCACAATGTTTGGCTGATGTGTCTTCTAGTCTTCTTCAAGTGTTTTCTGTTGAATTTGGGAGCTAACATGGAAGTTCGAACCACATCCTTTAATTAATCCATGGGGGTTGTTTGATCTGATTTCATTAACCATATACAATATAACTATAAAGATGAAGACAATGGTCTAAAAACCCTGAATGGCAAAAACCATCAAGCTTTGTCTCAGAAGTTCAGACAACTATATTTATGAATCTTGCTGCACTTACCAACAGAGAAATGAGCAATCAATGAAATTTTTTTTTTTTTTAGTTACATTTGCATTCAGCACACTTTTCCTCTACTCGCTGAAGAGAAACTCCTCTTTTGATATGATGTGAAGCTAATATTTCTTTTGATATCCTTCATATGCTTAAATCTTACCATAAAATAAAATACCAGTTCTGAAAATAAGAAAATGTTATATGGTGCTCAGTTTGGCAAAAATTGAAAGATACAGGTTTACTCATTTTAATCTCACCTCATATATATATATATATATATATATACACACACACACACACACACACACACACACAGGTCATTCAATAAATATGGGTAAGTTTTTTTAAAAAAGCCAAATTAATTATTGTCAAAACTTTTCTACATAAATATAAACACTGAATTGTTTAGAATTGGTTTATAGAAAAAATTATTTTTATCTCACAAAAAATTTTCAGGCTATTCAAAATAGCTGCAAATCAGAAATGTGTCATCAAATATTTGGTTTTGAGAAATTCAAACTATCTGAAATCTACAGAAAAATGTCTGTTGTGTATAGAAAAGAATGTTTTAGTCAAGAAATTGTTTACAAATAGGCTAAAGATAGGTTTGCCACTATTAGCCTGGGTCAAAAAGACATTTTGTGGAGTGAAAACACAATGACTCTCTGTTAAAGAAAGGGTTCAAGGCACAGTGGTCAGTAAAGAAGGTCATGCTGTCTTCTAAGACATGAAAATTGATTTCTTTAAAAAAAATACAACTGTAAACAGTGCTTCTTTGTACCAACTCCTGTGGGAAAATTCACCTATTTATTGAATGACCCTCATATACGTTTATATATATATATATATATATATATATAAATAATCCTAACATACCCTCTATGTAGTTTATTTGAAGTTCTTGAATGATTATGCCTGGTACATCACGTTGAGAGAGACCAACAAGCAACCACACAATACCAAAGACTCGCTGTAGACTGCCATTGTTGCCATGATTGCCAATATGAATGAGAATCATCTGATCCAGACATACAGTTAAAGTCCTACTCAAGGCATTCGGAAGTTTTATCAAATAACCTTTTCCTGATTTTTTTAAGTTAAACATGTCATGAATTTTTAAGA
This sequence comes from Sepioteuthis lessoniana, assembly GCA_963585895.1. Lineage (NCBI taxonomy): Eukaryota > Metazoa > Mollusca > Cephalopoda > Myopsida > Loliginidae > Sepioteuthis > Sepioteuthis lessoniana. Next base: position 60,494,964 of record OY757920.1, read on the forward strand.
AAGTACACTGACTTTTTTTCTCTTTTCTCTAACCTGCTATGTCATTTGTGTTACCTTCAGGTACTTGTTTTAGCCTCAGGCCTAAAAATTCATTCTCTAGACAGTATGCGCTCATTTCTGAAGAGGATTGGTATCAAAAAAGCTATGTATTCTGTCTTATCACATAGAGAATGAGATTAACACCTTCAGTGAATGGCTTGGGAGCTTTAAAACTAAAGGAAAAAGAAGTGCCTTGTTTTGTTTGTTTGTTAACATTTTTCTGTCATGGCAGATTGAAGGGAAAAGTATGGTCAGTTAAACATGCAGAGTGTTTTTGTTAGACATCAATATTTTTGTAAGTTTTTTTCAGCATTTACTTTTATCACCAAATCCTGATTTTTGTATGTTACATGTTAGAAAAGATATAGAAACTAAAGCAACTACAAATAGACACTGATAAATATCTCTCGTTTTATCATTATTTCTTTCATCTCTTTATATATCTATCATTTTTTTCTATGTCTGTGTGTATGCATTGAGATATATATATATAGGAAGAGTCCCCATGCTGAATTGCATCCTCAAAGTAAGCATGTTCAAATTTCAGTTTCACTATTAAACATTGTGGACTAATACACTTGTATGAACCCTTTATTTCACCAGTTATGATTTAACCGGATCCTTACTGTTCTTCTATAAGGATGATTTTGGCATTAAATGACCCATGAAGCTTTATATGCCATTTATTAAAGGAACCAAACTAACTATATATATATATATATATATATATACACACACACACACACACACACACAGAGTGTCCTGAGTATCACATTTAAGTGCATCTGGTTATCAGGAAAGTATAAAGTACTTCATTCACTTGGACCTGGTGTGGTTGTACCTTTTAAGGTCCCATCTATGGGTCAAATAGATCTTTTCTAAAATATTATTATCAAATTAGAATACTTGAAACTATATAGTAGTATGCAAACAAATGATTATTATTAAAAAAAGAATAGTTGATCTAAACTAAATAATTCTATATTAATTATTAGTATTTTTTCAGAATACTTGAAACTATTACTGTGTTCAAATTATTTGTATTTGATAAGAATACTTGAAAGCCTTTAACTGTGTGCAAATAGATTAAAAATAAATGAACAAGTGCCATGAAGTACTAAAAATGTATTTATGATTACAATCAAACATTTACAAAATAATCAAATTCAAGCATTGAATAACCCATGAGTAGTTGATATGTCATTAAACAATAGAAGCAAAACCTTTTTTGCATGTATGTAGCAATCTCATTTATATTTTCATCATATTTTTATGAAAATATGCCATTTGAATATTTTCATATTCAGATGCTTGTAGATTTATATTCATATATGTGACCACAAACATGCACATCTTCAAAATTTATTCAATATTACACATTTGTATTCATATACACACACACATACTCATATATAATCCCAACATTTCCATATTTGTGATGTTGTGCAGAATATATATATATATCTGTATGTTGGAAACATTAATGTTTACTTTCTTGCATATATTTTCTCACATATTCTTCACTGTTGATGCATAAAAGTATATACACTAAATTGACAATGAAACTAAATTGTTCCTTTTTTTCTTTCTTTCTTCAAGTCAATGGTATCATTTTTTTAAAATCATAAGTAAAGAAACTCAGTACTTTTGCCTATTGGTGGCTCTGTAATATTAACCTTTATTGTCCTCATGGAATGACCCAAAAAAATGGCAAATGCTATGATTTCTTATTTCCCATTCTTCGTTTTAAGAAAATGTTGATGACTGCAATCATACTGCATTTTCTTTCTTCTAACATAACATTGACTTTTGTAATTCCCAGAAGGATTTTCAATAAAAAAACATTTACAATTTTGTTTTCATATTATTCATTTGGTTCCCTCAAAAGATCTTCTTGTGTAGTGTCTCCTTCTTTTCCATTCATTAACTCCTGACATTTAGTTGAATGTTTCTGCATAAAAAGACCAAAATAGAATAGTTATATATACAAAAACATTTTACTTTTTATACATACACAGAATTTTCCTTGTCATGTGATTTCAATTTTTGTTGATAAAACAGCTAAAATTCTGCTGAATACATTTTTGCAGATCTTAATTCAGCATGAGATTAATTTAAAACTTTCTTATACTTGACACTTCTATAACTCTTCTTTCTATGCATGTAAATAATTGGAAACAGTGACTTTGTCTTTCTTCTATGAATAACCAAATTATTTGATCTATAGTTTTTAATTTGGTATGCATATTTATTGGATTTTGAGAAAGGTTTTAACATTAATAAATTTCAGTAGCTTATCTTTAAAAATATTCAGTAGAAACTATTCTCCTGCAAGAGGTAACTAATTGTACAGAATTTATGTTTTTTAATCTTCAAAAGAAAAAAAAAATAACAGATTAGTTGTCACACTAAAATGATTATTCACATTTAATTTAATTTTAGTTATTATTATAATTATTACTTCTACTGGGCACTGCTCAAGATATAAGGACAGACGCATAAACAATGTTCTCTTGTGGACTTCTACACATGGACACACACAGTGTTGTCCAACTGGCAAAAACTTACATTAATCAGCTCTGTGTCAACACTAATGGCATCTTGAGGACTTAGCCAGAGCAATGGCTGATTGGTAAAGATGCTGAGAAAGAATCAAGTGAATCCATGCTGTGTCAGCATTGCTTTATGATCTAAAATGTCTTCAATCCAATTTTTGACCTCTTATTCTAGTGTAGGTAGCTTCTCATGAAAATTGAAATATAAATTTCATTTAGTCTGCAAGAAATTTAATGGTTTCCTGAAAGATCTTTTGGAAGGTCCCCAGTTTGAGCTCGTATTTACTTAATAAAACTTTAAAAAAAGTTCTTCATAAAGTATATTTTTGATTTACTGCTTCTTATTCTACGCTTTTGAGCAAAGGAAATCAGTTTCAATTGTTGAAAGCTTTTATTGTTATTAGCATTTTTTTATTGCAAAGAATTTACAACCATTTTTAATGCCTTTTTCTGTTCCCACCTAATTTCTTATTGTTATTTATTTTTTATGGTGTTCCCTCAATGCATTTATTTTATATATATTTTTTTCTATTATGAGGAATTAGGTTCTTTCTGAAAAATGAAAAAATGATTCTCGGTTTCACAGAACTTTTTTTGAATTCTATCTGAATTTTTGCTTCCCTCTCCTCATATGCAATTGATTTTTAGTGTATAAATTATATTGAGATGAAACCTTGACAATATTATAAGCATCCTCTTCACTCTTCCTTTTTCTCAATTTTTTTTCCCCAATTTCCATTGACCAAACCTCAATTCTTCTTATAAATGAATCTTTTTATATAAGATAAATCTTATCTAACATATCTCATTTGTGCCCCAGGAAAAAAAAGACAGATTTACTGCTTATAGACTTATAATCCTTGATTGCATCATTCTCATGTTTCTTATGCAAGAATACAAATGTCTTCAAATTCAAAATTATTGCTCATAACACACTTGCAATGATTGCCTTTCTGAGATATATAGTTGTACTCCAGTTACCAAATGGTCAGTTTCACAGTTAAATATTTTATGAATTAACTCCCTTGTTTTTCTGAAAAAAAAGGAAAAATAAACATCAAAGCACTATTATATCTGCTTTTAAATGCCATAATAAACCATCTCATGCAAAAAAAAATCTCTTTCTACCAATGTCTGTAATAATATGTAAGATGGTTTTTCTCCAAAACAGGGGATGTCAACTGAACCATTGAGTTCATACACAAATATATAGTATGCCTGGGATAGAACACTAAACTGAATCTGGTTGTAAGGTTCAAGTTCTCCTATTTACCAACCCCTCCGCTCGGGCAGGAGATAGTGGAGTTACCCCTCTGTTGCTATTCCAAGGTCCAGTCTGGTAGTGCCAGATAGGGTCCTATCTATGGATTATTAGATAGATCTCTTTGAGATATTTTTTAGATTTATTTTGAACTACATTAATATTACATTGCTATTAAGTATGAATTGTTTACAACCAAATGTTTATGTTTCTCTTCATACTACTCATGCCCTTGGTTTCCTCCCAGTAGGGCAGATTGGATTCTTTGGTCTTGGTATGGTAACTAGTATAAGAAAAAGAAAACTTGGAATTCAAACTAGCAACATTTCACTGAAAAATTGATTTTGAGTTGCTTCTTGCCTATGGAGGAAGTGGTTGGGTAAATATGATATCCCATGGTTGTTATACCCGCAGTTAATATAGTGATCATGATCTGAAGATATTTATATTTATTATAACATTCCAACTCTGAGATTTGAAATATCAAATATAAACATCTTAGTATTGCCTATCAACAGATGACATTGAAACACTTCTCTGCTCTTTCAATAAACTGGCTACTTGATGCATGAGATAGTATTATTATATATCCTGTAATTCAGTAAAAAATAAATTATTCAAAGTCAATACAGTTGGCAAAAAATGCTATGAGAAATAAAAGAATTTCTAGAAATTTATGGTTTTCTGCACAAAAGCACTTCTGATATTGTTTTTTTACCTTTTCATTATTATAGTACAAGGTATATACAATTCTTTGAGTATATTCATTCTTTACATGCCTTTATATATACATGCACACACACACACACACACACACACACACACACACACACACACACATCTGTGTGTGTGTATGTATATATATATATATATATATATATATATATATATATACACATACGTGGTGTATTCAATAGGTTACCAGACTTTTTTGTACAGGCATTTAAAATTGTCATAGACTCTTGAAAATTCAGATGATTGACCAATTTTTATGATTTCAGGTTCAAATGCAATAAAATTCTGTTTTAAACTTGGAAAAAATGCCACAGAAATGTATGGAATGCTTCAAACTGCTTTTCGACCATCTTGCATGAATCGAGCATCAGTTTTTGAGTGGCATAAGAGATTCAAGGAAGCCAGGGAGTCTGTGAAGGATGATGAGAGGTGTGGGAGGAGTAAGGAAGTCAATACACCAGAGTTGATTGGCCAAACGGTTAGGGTTACTATGTTGAGGTTTTAAGAGAGTTCAGGAAGAGATTCCATCGGAAGAGGCCAGTACTCATCAAATCGGGTCAGTGGCATTTCTACCAGGACAATGCACCAGTCCACAACTCCATCCTTGTCACAGACTATTTGACCAAGATGGACATCGTCACCCTCCCTATAGTCGAGACCTTGCTCCCTGTGACTTTAGGTTATTCCCTAAGCTCAGAGGCTGTCGTTATGAGACAATTGAGGAGATGAAAGAGGCTGTGATAAAGGTCATTGACACGCTCACTCAAGAGGACTTCCATGGGGTCTTCGAGAAGTTGTTGGAATGGTACAACAAGTGCATTGCAGCTGGAAGAGATTACTTCAAAGGGGACTAGAGTTTCATGTGTGTACTATCAATAAAAGTGCCTATATGAAAAAAGTCTGGAAACTTATTTAATGATCCTCATATATATATATATATATATATATATATATATATGTGGGTATCATAAATACGAGAGACTCCATGTTCTTCTGAATTTGAAAACAATTAGGTAATTCTGAAAAAAATAATAAATGATTTTACTTTCATTTCTGGTTCTTTGAATTTAAACTCTAATATTTCAAATTATGAGGTGTTTTCAAAAAGTAAAGACACTGAATCTGTATTTACTAAGACAGAAATAAACGACAAATAAAGCATTTATTTCCTTCAAAATAGTCTCCTTGGCATTTAACTCAGTTATTCCTCTAAGTTTTCTATTGGAGGAAGCACCTCTGAAACACTTCTTTCAATATGGTTAGAAGTTGTACTTTCATATTTCTCTTAATGTACACCAAAAATCTTAACATTCAGATGACTTTTCTTTTTAAGAAAGAAAAATAAATCATGAAAAGCTCGGACTGGTGAGCATGGAGGGTGCTGGACTTTGAAAATCCTGTGTCTCACCAAAAACTGACATTTATTATCAAAAAGTATTGACATAAAGAGACTGCTTCTTTATACGGACAGCATATTATGTTAGAAAAGATTTCAAATTTGACCAAAGAAACAGTTTATAAATAGAAAAAATTGTCCATTCTTTATTTTTACTACACTTATACCTTCACAGTTTTTACCATTTTGTAACTTTCTTCTTGTTCAGTTACAAATGAATAAAGTTATATTACTAGAATTGTTTCTTTGATTTCTTCTTAAATAGAACATGTTTTATTGTCTGAGTATTATGAAGTTTAAATACCATAACCTTAATACAATTCTACAAAAATATTGTTAACAGACTAGAATTACTCTGGAAACATCTTAATAGATCACTCAAACTGCTGTTGTATTTAAAAGCCTTATGTCTCTAGAATGCAAGCTAAGTACCTTCCTAGGCTGTCCCAACATCTCCAACAGATTTCAGTTATTCACTGTGGAAACTAAGGGAACTTCCTATTATAATTGAAACCAACATTTCATCCCTGAATTATTCTGATTAACCCAATTTCAATTGTGAATGAAACTGTGTAATTTTGTTTCAAGAAGAGATTATTTAATTATCATTACATTGGAACAACTTAAAGGAGATTTCAATTTATTTTCCCTGTCAAATTCAACACATCTGTAAAGCTTTGAGTACATTTGATGAAATAGATTAACTCAATAAAGTTTTCATATTCTGCAGTTCAGGCTGTAATTCACTTTAATCAGAGGCAAAACTAATTGACTAAAATCCTCATCACAGCTTTTCTTTGTCAGGTAGGACATTTAACTCTTTCTTGAGAGGAATCAATTAGTTTTGATTTAATAAATGTTTAATTGGCCTGCAGCACCATTTATATTGCATTTTAATAAATTCAGTGTCTTTTTATTTGTGGCAAAATTCATTCAAAATTTTAATTTATTTTTCATAACTTTCAAAATAGTACGTAATATATAGAAAAAATGTTTTGACTATTATGGCTTATGAACATAATAAATAGGAATTTAAAGAAAATCAACTTTGAAGATTGACTAAATGAAAGGCTTATTCAATTGGGTGGATATATATATATATATATATATATATAAGGGAAATGAGTTGGAGGTGAAGATGATGTTATGATTAATGGTGTAAAGAGGGAAAGTGGTGAGCTAGGTTCAAATCCCACCTGAGGTTGTTTGCATTCCCTTTGCATTAATACATAGGGGAAAGTATGAATTTGTCTATTTTTTCTTCAACTATGGGTAAAGCAGTTGGGCAGGTTCGTGGGCAACGAGTCTTGGATTGAGACAACTCTGATTTCAAAATCAGGAATTAAAATCTCTGATCCTTGTCTGATTGCTTTGTAAGGCCAGGGTAGAAAACCCTATACAAACTGAGAGATATCTATATAAATGCAGACTCTAAATAGGGACTGGAGTCTGGTAAATGCTGCAATGTTTGCAGTTGCTTGTTGTCTTTAACTTTCTATGCCACTATATAGTGCTGATCGTGGTCTGCATGTGCCAGTACAATAGTATTCAATTTTGTGCAGGTTTTCACATTTCTTTTGGAGAAATGGGGACATAATTGTTTATACTAAGCCTAGGTTGACATGTCTTTGTATGACTACCCATTTTTATAGCTAATATGAATTGAAGCTGTGCAGGTAGCATAACATCCATTTTCAGTGAAAATAAGTTACAATACTTTTTGAATTTGACTGTATGAGTGAACCAAAGAAAACCATTAAATTAAGGAGGAAAAAATAAATAAGAAATAAGAAAGCAAAAATATTCAACATTTTTTTTTATTTAACAAAATTAGTGTTAGCAGTTGTTTTTGAATGTTGATTTTTAGTTGGAATGAAAAATTTAAGAAAAGTTTTGCAAAACTTTATTACTCTTGTGTATCTTGATCTGAATTGAATCTAAAATGCCAGATAAAAAAAAAGAAAGAAATCTATATACTACTATTTAAAATTTGTTATTAAAAGCATTTATTTAAAAATTCTAAATGTGATTAAGTGGATGATAAATGAAAGAACTTATTGTTTTCAAAATATCATTGTTGCCTCCAAAAAGTTGGCGAAGACAATATTAGAGGTTTAATGAAGATTTTGGATTTCTTGTGTTGACCAATTTTAACACTAATCAATTAATAGCCCTGTTGGTAGGGCTTAAAGTACACTATATCCTCTGCTGAGGGGTAAAAGACCTTAAAAAGAGGTGTTTTGGTTACAGCATTAAACTGCATCTGATGGTTAGACTCCAGTTCTGGCATACTCCTTTATAGCCAATTCTCCAAGATCAACTCTGACCTAGAGATGTAGCACTGTTAGATTCTTGTCTTTAGTTCAAATAGGTCTGTAAAAGAAAATAGACAAAAAAATGTCAATATAAATGTCAAATGAATGGGAATCCCAAACCTCTAGGCATAAAATAATCATAGATCGGTTGATATACCATTAAAATCAATCAATCAATCTAATTAGATATACCATTAAAATCAATCAATCTAATTAGCTAACTTGGTGTTAGTGTTTTTCTTGTGAGGAGGGAACTACAAAGCTTAGCACATGTAAATGGCTAGCAGAGGTCCCATATATTCTACTCACAACAAAGGATTTTGAACATAGACAGTCAGTATTAAATTGGAAGATTGATGTTATGTAAACTTCTTATCCTAATTAAAATACTTAAGAATGAAGCAGTTGTCAATAATCTAGATTTGAAAACTATTAAAATGGTCATGAATGTTATTCATGTCATGTTATTTGGCCTTGCATCATACTAAAGCATATTATGCTTATCAACCATAAGTTTGATTTATTTCAACAGTTCCATTGAAGAAGAATCAATTTTCTTAGTCTTTGCATTCAATCAATTTTTTTTCCTTTTTAAGTTTGATATGATTTTCATTAAGGATTTTAATTATTCAGTTATTTAATTACATAATGTATCCTACACTTCAACACTTTTTGCTGACTTGGCTTTTATCTAACACTTTTAGAACAAGTAGCTGCTGAAATATAAAATTAAAACAAAATCTATACTTTGTGTTATCTCCCTTGTGCAGATATTCAAGCACTGGACTGGAGGGCACTTCATTCACTACACTTGAATATTTTCACTATGTTGTGCTTGCGAAATTCTTGCCACAATTTGCTGTTTTATGTATCATGTTATGGTAACATGTAAATATACAATAATCAAATCATTATAACTAGGATTTTTTTTTTATTCTTGAATTAAATAGACATTCTAGAATTTGTGATTTGGATAAGAATTATGAAAACAATTTGATCAATCCTAAGATTTAGAGAAGAAATATGGTTTAAATAAAACTTATTCAATATTACCAAGTAAAAAGGAAAATCATAAGGAATTTCATTTCATCAAATCTATGTTTGGAAAAATAGATGACATTTAAAAATAGTAGAAGCGATTCATGTAAAAATAAATAGATAAAATATCTTTTTTCTTGCTGACATTTAGATTAGCTGGATAAAATTCCAGATTTGGGATAATTAGCCATTTTCGAGAAAACCTTGAACATGCCTGACATTATGATATCAAATGTTGTTATTGCTTCAATTAAAGGAGATCAAGAGTGGCAAGAGAAGTGAAATGAGAATAGGATGAACCATAAATGGCAGATATAAACATTTATGACACCAATCACTAATGTTGGATCTAAAAAAATTATGGTATGTAATGTGATGAAGAGACATACTGGAGATAAAATACAGTTTATAGTTTTGTAAAGGGTCATTAACATTGAAAGAATTACTTGGATAGTTGTATTATTGCTTTTTGTCATACATACATTTCAACTAATACATTCTTTGGCCTTCAAGTATAACATATACCTCCCGAAGGAAAGAGACACTTCTGGCCTTTATTTCATTGAAAGATGGCAGAAAAATAGACCAGTTGAAATAATGTGTGAACAGCAAAAATAAGGCTGAGTTCAATTGTCTGAATAATTTTTTCAATGTATATCAGATGAAAGATCTATCAGAAAAGGTCACATGAAACTACATGTGAAATAGTATGTGGAACAAAATACTGAGTCATACAGGTATAACATTTTTTCTCCCTGCCTGACTGTCAATTTATCCAAGCTGTCATTTATAAGGCAACATGAAAAAAGGAAAGAAAACATTGGCAAAAACAGATAAAAGAAGAAAAGTGTTAACATTATGAGAAATGTATTTACTAATTTCTTAAATTTAGTTCTTGAATAAAAGAATACTCTCTTTATGACAGTCTATTTTCTTGTGATAGTGTGACATGGTCAGGACAGAGAAGGGGTCAATTCCCATATATGTGTGAGAGTATGACAAGTCATATTTCAAGTGTCAAGGTAGACTGAAAATGGTGGGTGTGCTTCGTAGAAAGCTGCTCTTGTTCTCTCTGTGTGCTGGCAAGCATTAATTTCATTCATTATTTATACTCTTGATGCTGAGAAAAGTGAATCAGAAAGTTTTGTAACATTCACATGTGCATAAAAAGAATGACAAGACAAATTAACAAAAGCATAAGTATTTCATTACATCTGAAATTAATACATTGAACAGAAAATAAGACAAATGAAAAATTGTTACTATCCATAACTCTATCGTCTTGCCTAGAACAATAACAGAATCGCTTTAACCAAGAGTGTCCGGCCTAGATATGACTGAAGTCTTTCTCTCACTAACATCCACTTCTCTACCAGCATGGTACATCTGTTCATACTACATGGAGGTTTACCATTTTCCTTTATTGGTGATTAGTGATCTAATGCTAGCGTCTCACTTTATTCCTATTTGAAAGAAAGCTATTTTCTAAGAATCATTAGGAATGCATTTTATTGGTTGTTAAGTAGCCAAACATTGCTTCACATTAGGAATGCATTTTATTGGTTGTTAATTAGCCAAACATAGCTTCACAAAACAAATAAAATTAAAAACCAAAACACCTGAGACAAAATGAGCTATTGAGGCAGGCTGAAACACATAATTCTTTGAGCAGAAGACATCAAAAGAAAATAGAGTACACAACAAATAGAAAAACACATTGAGATTGATCATTTGTACTCAGAATTACAAAGTTAACATCATTCTGAACTATCTCACCAAATGTGGGAAATACATTATATCTGTCTCATATTTCCTGCTCTCTACCTCATTCACAACTTGAGAATATGTCTACATCATTGACTCTTGGTTATTCATGACATATCAATGCCAAACAGTTCAAATGTGAACTGCTAGACTGCTAACATAGGTGATTTGTTTATAGTGTTGAGAGTTTGTGCAGGACCTGCCACTCTTGTTGGATTAACTGCTATCAGCAGGTGCACAGCTGTGCCATAGATTCTCTGAACAAAACTCCTAAAGGTTTTAAATTCAGTTTTTTTCCTACTCCTGCACTGGTTACCTTAGCAAGGCTAAAATGCCCAGTCTGCTCAACTATTGACTTATGGCTACTGATGGGGGAAAGACGCATAGTTTACCCAATGACATTGACATGAAGTAAAACACAGCTTTGTCCTGGATTTAAACTCAATTCCTGTCCATTTCCTATGACAATAACCATTAAGTCACTTATGTTTTCTTTGCCTATATAAAGTGAAATATCTTTTTTGCCATATTTAATAATGTCTTTTTTATGATTCTTTATATGTTCCTATATAAAGAATGGTTTGGAGCCCATCTCTGTTGGTTGGAGCTGTAAAATATGCCGACTACATCTCTGCAGAGGGGTAAGACCCCCACCCCCCAGCCAACAAGTGTCCTGGATATGACACTAAACCATCTGATAATAAGGCTCCAATCCTGGAGCTTTGGGGAATGAGGAGTATCCCTTTATTACCATTAATCTCTGGTCCACTCTTACCCATAATGGTAGTACGTGTTAGGGTCCCATCTGGGGTTTAAATAGAAATATTAAATCATTTTCTATAGTTGATACCATTCAGCAGTATGCAAACAAATGGCTAGTGTTAAATTGAATTATAAGTATTGCGTAGCAGTACTTGGAACTAATTAATTGTTCGCCTTGTTGGTTGGGGCTGAATAATACACCAACTACATCTCTTGCAGAGGAGTAAGGCCTCTCCAATGAGTGTCCTGTATGTGACACTAAACTATCCAATGGTGTGACTCTTGACCTGAAATGGGGATTTCCCTTCATTGCCATTGCTCCCATGTTTACTATGACCCAGATTAGTAGCACCTGTTAGGGCCCTATCTATGGGTCAAATAGAACTGTTAAAGCATTTAACTGTGTGCAAACTAATGAGTAATATTGAATCGAATTATTTGAAACTTTATAACTGTATGCCTAAATTGAATTATTGGTATTAGATAACAATACTTGGAACCATTTAACTCAATGAAAATAAAACAGTCTCTGTGAAATATTTGAAACCATTTAACTGAGTGCAAAAATTGAATTATTGGTAATCCATAGCAATATTTGGAACCATTTGACTATGTACTAATTTATGAATTGTGTTGGATAGAATTATTAATATTAAAAAACAATACTTGAAACCGCTTCACTTTGTGCAAACAAATAATTAATAGTAAATAGAATTATAAGTGTTAGATGGCAGTATTTGAAACCACTAAACTGTGTGGAAAAAAAAAAATTATCTCCCACCACATTTTTTCTAAATAAAATTACCTACAAACTATTCACTTACAGATCTTATGTATATCCATTTAACAGTGTGCAAATTAATGACTGATGTAAAATTAAATTGTTAGTGTTAAATAGCAATACTTGAAACCATATAACTTGGTGCATAATATGATTAATGTAATGAAAATAATGACTTACCGTGGAATCCAAAACGGGTGAGAACGTGTTTTGCATGTGAAGCAAGAAAATATTCCTGAGGGTGAGGGTCCGATTTGTAGAACGTAGAGATGCTCTCATGCAAATTTTGGTCAGTCTGGACAGAGATAAAAACAGCAGCATCGGCCTAGCTTACGCTCTTGTTATGAGTGAAAAGAGACTTTTGGTCAGACTTTGTTTTGCTATGAAGATTACCAATCGAGCTTGCAAGTGAGAAGAGACTTACTGTCAGACTTTGTTTTTTTTGTTTGTTATGAAGGTTACCAATCGGGCTTGCGAGTGAGAGGAGAATTATGGTCGGACTTGTTTTATTTTTCTATTTGATGACCAATTGGACTTGCCAGTGAAAGAGACAGACAGACTCTACTGGTGTGTCCGAGATCTCCACTTGTGGCAAGAAGGAAGCGAGCCTTGAAAAAAAAAATTTTTTTTGCTTCAATTAATATTAAACAAGATTATTACTGTTGGATAGAAATACTTAAACCATCTTAGTGTGTGTAAACAAATGAGGTCAGACTCATTTATCTACAAAGTATGCATTTACAATTCATATATTTAATATATATGCATAATAGAATTTTGCTACCTAACGCAACCAAACTAATTAACTGTGTGCAAGTAGAACTATTAGTCTTATATAGCAGTATTTGAAAGGATTTAACTTTGTACTCATAAGACTATTAGAATTAGCAATACTTGAAACCAATTGACTGTGTGAAATCAAATTGTTAATATTGCACTGTCTCACTTGAAAATAAAACGATCTGCAAACTATTCACTTATTAATCATATATGTATAAATAGGATTTGGCATGAAATAATCATCAAGGGTTGATATGTCATTAAACCAAATAACCTAATCTCAAACCTATTAACACACATTATCATTTATTTGTAGTCATTTCTGCTGACATAGTTTACCTCAAAACTCACAATATGGATGTAGCTTAGATGATCACCATCAAAGCCAATCCTTAGTTATCTGTTGTACATCACACCAGAAGAGTTTTAACAAGATTAAAAATTAGCACTCCTAGCATTATTTTAAATCACTTGTGTGAAGGAAATCCTCTGTTAAATTTTAATATGTTGTCAACTTACTAGAGTGAGTCAAAAGTCTAGTTTGCAGTCATATATCACATGACAAATGTAGAAGAAAAGACAAGTTACCCCATGTAGCAAACTGACCCTGGCATACAAAATGAATGGTATACTCAAGAAAGAGAAAAAAGAAACATGGCTCCCCTAACACCTCAATTTAAAATAAAATGCAGTCTTGGAGAGGAGAATTTGTGAGAGTGGCGTGTGCAAATTTTTTTGAAGCAAATGTACCAGTCAAGCATAAAAGTGTCACATGCAGGAGAAAGGCAGAATGCAGGAAGTTAGTGAAGATGTTCTTGTTGGTGGGAGAATGCAACTGAGTGAGGATATCATTTTTGTTAGCGATCACTTGGATCCATTTTACCCTGTTTGAGAACTGAACTACCAAAGCAATTCAAGTGATGGGAGGTACTAACTGTGTTTGTTAGTATCATGGTAGTTGTACTGACACCTTGTGCATTACTTCACTCCTTGTGTGATTTGAAAGCTGCACAGATAAATGTGTAGCTTAATTTGGGAACTTATGCTTTACAAGTTTGAACGGAGCTATAAGGCTGCAGAAGCAACCCAAAATATTTGTTTTGTAAAAAGTGGAGGCACATTTGATTACAATAAAGTAACCAGATGGTTGAAGAAATTTTCCTTGGGTTGTAAGAATCTCAATGATCAGGCAAGATCTGGTAGACCTAAAACTGTAGATTCTCAAGACCATGCTCCGAACCATGGAACCTTATCTGCTGAGTAGCACTCGGAGAGTATCAGGCAAGCTTGGCACCTCACAGTCCAGTCTGGTTTGTCACCTTCATGCCCTCAGCAAAATGATCCAGATTTGCCAAATTGTACTTTGCACTATCAAAACTTTAGACATACCTTAGTATAACAACAGTCTATACAATCACTGGATCAGCAAAGGTCACGAAACTCATTGATTTAGGGATAGAATTTTGGCAAAAGCAAAGAAAAAGTAGAATGCAAGATTTGTCTGATGGCTTTTTGTAATTTCTGAAGAAATAAGAAAAACAACTGATCTGTCAGGACAACTCATACAAATAATCCAAAATTTCTGGAAAATATCCAGACGCAAACAGCAAGCATTCATTCACAATTTTTTGCCAGAAAATGAATTGAATTTTATTGATTGAAAGCCAGATTTTATTCTGTTTAAAATCATTCAATGCATTCTCTAGCAAACAAGATATTTCACTTGTCACAGCCATTTGAGAATTGGCACAGGAACTGATAGGTTGGGAGTGTGGTAGTTGCTGTTATTGTCAGTGATTGACAAAGTCCATTCATGAATAAGATCGTATGGCACAACAAATTACATCCTGACTGACATAATGTGCACAATTAACAAGAAAAATAGACTTTAATTACAAGATAATAGCTTGGGTTATCTATCAAGATTATTTTTTTGTTCACTTGTATATGTACCCCTCCTCCCATATATAGTTTTTATGTAATGTTTACTAATAATTGCAATAGACAAGGTTAAAAGAGCATTAAAATGAAAAATGCTAATTTATTGCTTTAAAACTTTCTGGAGTAAGGAATTTATTTATACATTTATTTTATGAGCATGTTTATTTATGATTGTATGCTGTAAGTTTTATTCTACCTTAAACCTGTAGGCACCATTGTCCTATTTAAAAGATATATATACAAAAAAAACAATTTTAATAAAATTTCCACCTCATAGGTGGCATGTTTTGTCTTTGAGCATCAGCAGTTGTCATACCATTCTAGTTGTTGTCATTGTGTGGAATATTGAGCATTTGTAATCGAAACTTATCTCACTATATGGTGACATCCTGCAGTCAGCTCACTCACCAAACCACTCTTGTGATTACTTCCTCTGGAGATATCTGAAGGCCCTTATTTTTGAACATGGGCTGCTGACAGCTGATCAAGTGAAAGATTTAATTCAATACTAAAGGCAATGAGCTTCTGCTATTGTTGTGATTTCAGGATGAATAGGCAAGAATTGCCGAATGTCAGGCTGAGGCTTCAGGCATGTATGAATTTATCTGACTTCCCACCAAGTATATTGGGTGGGAGGCATTCACAAATTGAGGCATGCGTGGTCATCACACAAAATGCTTGGTTTTCTCAGCATTCTCCTTCAGGGGCATCCAATGTGCCAAGCAGTAAACTCAGCCTTGCTAATAGACATCAGGAGTGTATAGCTCTTGAGCTAAAGCATTTGGATGATATATTCTTTAAAAAGATTGATGGCAACAAAAAAGGCCAATTAGATTTTGAATATGATTTCTGTTGGCTTTTTTTTAATACATTCCAAACTCTGAGATCATTCTGCCAAGCAACATATTCTAGATTTAGACTATGTCCTATTAATGGGATTGCCCAGTTGGCTGGGACTGTAGAATACACTGACTGCTTCTCTGCAGAGGGGTAAGACCCCCACCCAATCAGTATCCTGGATATGACACTAAATGATCTGATGGTGAGGTTCCAGTAATGCTGGAGCTTTGGGGAATGCGGAGTACCTCTTTATTGCCATTACTCCCAGGTCCACTCTGGCCTGGAGTGGTAGAACCTGATAAGGGTCCTATCTATAGGTTAAATAGAACTAAACCATACTTCCCTCACTATAGTGATTTTTGCATTTAAACTGCATATTTATGTTAAACTGAATTGTTTAGAATAGAACAGTTTTGACATTTAAACTGCATACTTATGCTCAACTGAATTGCTCTGCATAGAACTGTTTTGACGTCTAAACTGTGTACTTATGCTAAAATAAATTATCTGAAATAAAACTGTTTTGACATTAAACTCTGCGTATTGCCTAGTCAGCTAGGGCTGTAGAATATACCGACTGCCCCTCTGCAGAGGGGTAAGACCCCACCCCCAACAAGTGTCCTGGATATGACTCTAAACAATCTGATGGTGAGGTTCCAGTGATGCTGGGGCTTTGGGGAATGTACAGTACCTCTTCATTGCCATTGCTCCCAGGTTCTATCTTTGGGTTAAATAGAACTAACAGCATACTTATGCTAAACTGAATAGCTTGAAATAGAAATGTTTTTGACAATTAAGCTGTACTTACATTTAAACTGTGTGCTTATGCTAAACTGAATTATTTGAAATGGAACTGTTTTTTGACATTGAAACTGTACTTACACTAAACTGAATTGTTTAATATAGAACTGTTTTGACATTTAACTGTGTGTAAACAAAATCTGTACTTATTCTAAACTGAATTAGCTGAATTAGAACTGTTTGACTTAACTAAATAGCTTGAAATAGAAATGTTTTTGGCAATTGATCTGTGTACTCATGCTAAACTGAATTGTTTGAAATAGAACTATTTGCATAAAAATGGATTTGACATTAAATAACCTACAAAGGTTGATATGCCATAAAACCCAACCAACCAACCATTAATGGGATGCATTGTTTTGGCTATAATTCAGTATACTTTGATTTTGAAATGACACTTAAGTTTAGCACAAATTTTCAAGATGTTTTGAGTGCTTACGAAGGAGACACATATCACGTAATGGTTACCGTTGTAGAAAATCGACTTGGCAAACCAATTTCAAGTTTCTGAAGAGATTGTTTGTTTTTCACTTCATGCTAATCTCCTAGGGAAAGGCAGGAATCCATCTATTCTCTCCATAGCTATGCTCTTTAGTTCTGATATAGCAACTGGTCAAAATAAAAAAAAAAATAAAAAATAGCCCAGTTGACTGGGGCTTTAGAATACACCAACTGCCTCTCTCCAGAGAGGTAAGAGCCCCCACCCCAATGAGTGATCTGTTTGGGTCCTATCTATGGATCAAATACAACTGTTTAACAATTTAGCTGAGTCTAAACCAATGAATGATGTTAAATTGAATTGTTAGTGTTATATAGTAATGTTTGAAACTATTTAGCTTTTAACTTTTACAATTAAAACTATTGGTATTAGATATTAATACCTGAAATTCTCAAAGTATGTGTGAACAAATGATTAATACTAGACAGAAGGATTTGTGTTAGATAGGAATACTTGAAACATATAAAGTGTGAACAAAATTTGAATTATTGGTATGACATACCTGGAACCATTTAACTTTGTGCAAATGAAAGAATAGTGTTGAATAGAATTATTAGTGTTAAATAGCAATACTTGAAACTATTTAACCATGTTCAATTTATATCAATACCAGTGTGCAAACAAATTAGCTATAACCTTTCTAAAAATGAGATAACCTTCAAAGTATTCACATACAAATCTTATATGTATAACCATTTAACTGTATGCATCTAATTGATTGATGTTAGATTGTTTTTGTTAGATAGCAATACTTGAAACCATTTAACTGGGTGCAAACAAATGAGCTTGGTCTCATTTAAGAATGTTACCTGCAAACTATTTGCTTACACATCAAATGCTTAATATATATATATATATATATATATAAAGAGAATTTGGCATTAAATAACCTACACGGCTGATATGTTAGAAAACACAACCAACCAATCTAGATAAAAAAAAGAATGAATCAAAACCCCATCACAACACATCAGTATGCTAGAATAAGTCAGCACAGAAAACAGGGCAGTTGGGTTCTCTGGCTTAGGTTGGCAATCTGTGTAAGAGAAGGAAAACTTTGAATTCAAAACTATCTCCAATAGATTGGGCGTCCTGACTATGAAGAGCAATTTCACAATCGAACAAGTGTAAGGAACAAAATATCACTGATCCATCTAACCTTTTCGGTGGAAACATTTAGAAAAGAAAAAAGCTACTATAGAGAAATACGAAAAGCTAAGTGGTCAAGTGTATAGTCATATTTTAAACCTTCCTCATCAAATACAGCAGATGACAAACCTTTAACATCAAAAAATTTAAGTATTTACTAAGCAAGCTTGTTAGGAAAATGTTTCTTTGATAAATCATAAATTATGTATTTTTTAACATCCCATATGCTAATTATTAAAGGAATGTTAACAGTTTTCCGTTTGAATGATTTCAATTGGCATTGAGTTTAAGAAACTGAAACTCAAAAGAGTAATAAACTGTTTGTTTATCTTCATTACTTGCTATATGTTACCCCTAAAACATTCAGTAATCTTCAGGGAATTTTGATCTGGAATCCCTTTTTCAATTTATGGAAGTAGATGATTCTCATAAAATATATCAACAGTTGATTCTTCTTAGTTAATTGATTTTCTTGTGGATTGAAAACTTCAAAATTCTCAGATAATTACTGACAATAGAGATGTCTAAAAAAACAAAGCTCAAGGATAAACCACTGAAATATAATGACAAAGGTAATCAAGGTGAGAACACAAGTCAAGTACATCTATTATATATATATATATATATATATAATGAACTAAAGTGATAGCAATAGATGTACTTGACTTGTGTTCTCACCTTGATTACCTTTGTCATTATATTTCAGTGGTTTATCCTTGAGCTTTGTTTTTTTAGACATCTTTATTGTCTTTAGTTCATTATATATATATATATATAGATATATATATATATATATATGATGGAATCTCTGTTGAACTCCCTGTATATATGATTTATTTATAGTAGTGAAGACTATGTAGAACCAGCCACACTTTTTTGGATGAGCTCATAACAGAAGAATGATGCACCAATCTACCACAAAATCTCCCAAACAACACACCTTAGATTTTTTTATATTCCCTTCTTCTAGGCTGGTTGCTCTATGAAGGCTTGAGAATAAAGACTATCCCATTATTTTACCCATAGCTCGGAGATAAGAGATGAATTAATGACTTTCCCAAAGACATTAGTGCAAAGAGAAATACTAACAGATTTGTCCAGGATCTGAATCTGGCTTGTTGAGTCCATTTACGTAAAAGGATAACAGTTACACCACACACACACACATATATATATATATATATATATATATATATATATATATATATATATATATCTCATATTGTGCTGTTAGCATGGATTTCTCTGACTCTCTTCTTGTTACATCCTGTGTCCATACGGAGCTGTTGTAGATAAGTTCTAGTTGGTCATCCAACACTTGCATGTCCGTGTGAAAGGGTCTATTGGAGAACGTTGCTTATAAGTTTGTCCTTACTTCTCCAGTCATGTCCCATATGTCTTGTCCAACTTATTTGGATGGTTTTAGAGATGGGAGGTAGGTGTATGTACAACTACTGTTTTGTCAGATGTTACTTCCTGGATTTGTTCAGTATAACTTGTAGCATTTTTTTGCAATTACCGTCTAGCTTTTTCTCTATACGCTTACTCCGCATCCATATGGTAGGATTGGCATGGCCACTGTTTGGAAAAAATAGCGTTTTATTTCATCAGATAAGTTTGACTTCCATATGATTGCTAACCTATCAATAGCAGTTCATATATATATATATATATATATATATATTACACATGTGTCATCTATTAAGAACCTCTTTGGGTATTCTAACAATTTAAAGAATTTTGCTTGTATAGTTTTGTTGTGTGTAAATCATTTTAGCTTTTTTTCTTCACATTCTGAGTTATAATATCAACTTGAAAAAAATGAGAGAATGAAAACATTAACTTATAATACAGAGTTAATTAAAAGTAAAGTCATCCTACGAATTTTAACATCAATCAGATTTAGGGCTTTTAATATACAGAGATTTTTAAAAGGTAACAATAAGAAATATGAAATTACGAAAGGAAAATCATACTTATCTAAGAAATGAAGAAAAACTTAACATATAATCAAAAAGAAGTTACGTATGCAACTAAATGTACAAATTGTAAGGAAAATTATTTTTAAAAGTAAAAACTCAGTATATCATGTTTATGAGTTGAGCTGTTGATATTTGTAAAAAATGGAAGTAGAAGAAATATTGTGTTCAAAAAAGTTCTCAAAAATTAAGGATAATATTTCTTCATCCTTAAACATTTTGTTGCATATTTGTCTCCATATTTTTGCCTTTACAGAACATGAATCTCAGTCTCCAGGACACAAAAGGGACATTATATCCTGGAATAAAGGCCAAGAAAATAAAAATATAGTAGTAGGGTTTCTACAGTTTCCATCAGTAACATTAAAGATAAGTACATCTGAACAATTTTTTAAATAAGATTTTAATTTTATTCTGAAACAAAGATTATGAGGATTTTATTATTTCCTGTTGAATATTATAGAAAAAGAATTAAGTGAACACATCTATGTTTAATTATACACGTAAAAATGAAATGGAAAATATAAGCACTCTCAGAGGATTGTGATATGTAACGTAATTGAACAGCTCATAGAAAATTGAAATTGAATGAATGAATAAATTAATCAGTCTCTGAATAGCCAGGCCAAGGCACTTGTGGTAATTAAAAATGACTAGGGAGGACTAGAGGTCTGATGATCATGTGTGCATGTGTGAGCAGAAACAAATGTTTCTGCTTCCAACATGACAGGTGGAAGTGAGGGGAAAACTTATCCTTTTTCAGGAGTTAACGGTGAAAAAGTGAAGACATCAGTAGAACATGAGCCATGAAGATGTAAGGAGAAGAAAGTTTATGAGCCCCAAGTTGAGGGTGCGCTCCAAAGGGGGCGTTAGACCCAGCAGACAAGCATGTTGGAACCAGGAAAAAATTCAAGGTCTTTTTCTCACTAGGATATGTTGCTTATAATTGTCTAAATGATGCGGTTGTCTCATGTTTTAATGCTCACTTTCTTTCTCCTGGTGATTATTTGCTACCAAGTAGTAAATAAACCTTTGTGTAGTTTAACAGTTTCGCATTCGTCAACTTGATATCACTTTGGGGGTCACAATAGGGTCAAAAAATCTCTTTAGTACCACAATGGTACAATTACCTTAAATTTTAACTTCTGTCCAATTCCTCAAAATACTATGATGGAAACACAAGTATTATGAAGGAACATGTGACAAAAAAAAAAGAAAAATTCTTTAAATTCATTAACACACTCATCCAATTTAAAGAGGAAGTAATAGGAAATATACATAGTTACAGACGTTTTCTTTTCAATGCGAAAAATTTTTCTACTTATTTTTTCTTGATAATGATAATGTTTCAATCTTTGTTGTCAATTAAAAAACTACATTGTTTAAAAAACAATTTAACAACAAAAGCCATGTGAAAGTAAAGAGATTTACCATTCATGATTTTATATCATATGAAATAAATATCATTCCATGAAAAATTTCATGGAGTTTGTTGATTTTAATGGTATATCAACCTATTCTGTGTTATTTTATTCCTAGTGGTTAGGGAATCATGTTTATATTTACATATTTTGTGTATTCATTTCTTTAGAGGCTTGTTTTTGTCATAGTTTTATTGGATAAGAATGATTTTAAACAGATCTACTTAACCTATAGATGAGATCCTTACTAGTTCTGCCAGTCTGGGTCAAAGTGAATCTGGGAGTCATCATCTGCTTCTAAGTGCTGAATGCTTAGTGCACTTGTTATTGCCGAAGTGTGCCTCTTTGAACTCTCTCATAAAGATGGCTAAGGTTGATCACAAACGTTTAATGACTTTGTTTATTGAATCATGGAATCTGTTCTCTTCTTAGGCCTCTCATTGGATTAATTATTTTAGTCAAACAATCTGTTAATGACTTTTCTTCTGATATTTAGAAATTTAAATTTATCAAACAGATAATTATGAAGTATTGGTAATAAAGGGACACAATTACATTCATTAGTAGAAAACATTTATGAATGGACTAGAACAACCTCTCATCATTGTTCAAATAAAAAAGAAGTAGAACAATAATTTTAAAAATCTGTTATCTAAGTTAATTTTATTAACTTGAAGTCCCGGCATGGATTTTATCCATGGGAACAAAAAATGTCTACAGAAGCCATTTCTGAAGACTAGCAAGTTTTTAAAAGTCTATTTTCATTTTGGAAACACATCATTATACATTATGGAAAATGTATAATTTTGTAGCTATTTTCGTCTGCTGTTACTGTTCACATAAAGTTTTGGAAGTTTTAAAAGTAAGCTAACAGGTCTTTAAGAATTGCTTTCATGAGATTCCAAAGGAAATAATTTTTCAAGAATTTGATGAAACCTTTGTTCTTTTTGTAGGGCACAACTGGGGAAGTGAACATGACCCATCATCAGGAGATTGTTCCCCGTCTTCATTGATGTCAAAAGGCAAATACCTTATGTACCCATATTCTGTTAATGGCTATGAACCAAACAATAAGGTCAGTGATTATTCTATAGTTACTCTAACAATTTCAGAATGGATGTGAAATAGCAAGATATATTTAATGTTGATTGAAGGCATGCACTTCAAATATTTTATCACAATAAACAAAGTTTCTTGGTATTAATAAGTACCAAAGTATTTCATTATCATTCCTTTCAATGTAAAATGTCCTGTTATTTATATATAAAATGTTATATAAATTCACACACTCAATTGGAAAATAAAATCCCAACCTGATGGATACAGCTGGTTTTGATCTATTGGACCTGTATACTGTCATTATTTACTTAGCAGAAAATCAGATGTGTGAGGCACCCAGTAAGAATAGAGCTTACTACCAATGATCTGGTAGCCTAGCTTGCTAACCATTACACCACTAATTAGAATACCTGGTCCCAAGAAAGAATAGAGCTATTCTGTTGTTTTAGCAACATTAGCCATTATTTGAATAAAAAACAGCTGTTCAAGTCCTGAGCCATTAAATAGATGAAAAACACTGCAAGTCAGTCTGTATGATTGAAAGCTATTGAACCTGAGGTCAGACGGAAACCATAGCTTTGACTGGATGATTTCAATCAGGAGACCAAAACATTTTTTAATTTAGGAATAAGTTAATCTATTAGTGAAAATTGCTCAGCTGAAGCTGCTGAATGCTCAATTTCTGCTTGCTACTTCCCCATAGGCTGCAATTGATGATGAAAGTTAAATGTCAGTGAAGTAATAAATAATGTGCACATAAAACTGTGGTTTCATTGTTATTCATCATCCCAGCAGAGAAGAATGATGATACAATGATATGAATGGGACAATACAAAATCGTGGATGAAAAGAAAATACAACCAGACAACATGACAAAAGATTAAGGTGAGAAGATAGGCACTGGCTGACTTGACAATTGAATTAAGAAATAAGTAGAACATTACAAAATGTATACCCTGAAGTGGTATGCAACAATACTACTTAATCTCTGTATTTTATTCTCACTTTCTTTCATCGCTTTCACTTTGACTTTCCAGATTTAAGTCTTTCTCCTTTGTATTAATATTTTCTCTTTGTCAGTTTCTCTTTCCATCAAAATTTTTTGTCCCTTCCTTTTCTTTTTTCCACTTTTCAATAGATTCATACTTCTGCACTCTCAATGCACAAATACAATGTGACAATCCAGGTGTAAATAATTTATCATACAAACAATGGAATTTTGGAAATATTTGGCTTGTTTATATTTCATATTCAATTGTTAAAATCAGCTATTAGTTTTCAAAAATTTTTAGGTTGTATACTTGATACCTTAGTTCTATTTCAGAAATGTCCTGGAAGAACCTCCCATCATATTCATGACACTATGAGCTATTAAAAAAGTGCATTTTAAGAGATATCTGGTACCCTATCCTTTGATATGCTGTTAAAAAAGTGCATTTTAAGAGATATCTGGTGTCCTATCCTTTGATATGCTGTTAAAAAAGTGCATTTTAAGAGATATCTGGTACCCTATCCGTTGATATGCTGTTAAAAAAGTGCATTTTAAGAGATATCTGGTGCCCTATCCGTTGATATGCTGTTAAAAAAGTGCATTTTAAGAGATATCTGGTGCCCTATCTGTTGATATGCTGTTAAAAAAGTGCATTTTAAGAGATATCTGGTGTCCTATCCTTTGATATGCTGTTAAAAAAGTGCATTTTAAGAGATATCTGGTGTCCTATCCTTTGATATGCTGTTAAAAAAGTGCATTTTAAGAGATATCTGGTGCCCTATCTGTTGATATGCTGTTAGAAAAAGGGCATTTTAAGAGGTATCTGGTGCCCTATCCTTTGATATGCTGTTAAAAAAGTGCATTTTAAGAGATATCTGGTGTTCTATTCTTTGTTATGCTGTGAGCATGTTTATTAGATTGGCATAGTTTTCAGCTCTATAAGACCCAAGAAAGTTATTTTTAAAAATCCCCTGAAGATAGGTCATGTAGATTCAGTTTACCTTTGAACTTCCAATCAAATACCAATTATCTCATCGCAGTTTCAATGAAAAGCCTGCTGGTTAAAGTTTACCTTTAAGTACTGGAATCAACATCCATCTTCTTGATGTGAAGGAATTGAAGGAAAACCTTTTGTAGGTCTATAAGTGGCATACTGTACATTAGACAAAATTCTGATGTGTAAACAGCAAATTTAATTTACTCGAAAATCCCATCAACTAAATCTTAGCTGCCCCTTATAATCATTACGAAGTTACAGCTTTCTTGCTAACATTTGGCATAGAGGGTAGAGTGTTCACCAATGGTCTGGGAGACCAACATTCAATTCCAGGTCGTGTCATACCAAAAACTTTAAAAATGGTACTTGATACCTCCTTGTTTAATACTCAGCAATATAAGGTAAGTATCAAGGGTAAAGTGGAGCAATCCTGGGAAAGGAGTAACGCCCTCTCCTACACCTTGGTGTAGTAGCAATTGAAAAGGGAGCCTTCTGGTTGCTCTTGACTACGGTTGCCAACTTTACTTACTTACATTTTCTAAAACTGAAAAAAAAACCTAAACTTTTTACAACTTTGTATCAAGATATTGACAGTTTGTAGAATTTGAATTAGCCTGAGGCAAACTAGACTTGTTTTGTTATTTGAGTCATAAGCTCACTGCAGGATCCCCCCCAACTAGAGTAAACCATGCAACTTTGCTGGAAATGTAAATTTTGGATCTTGCAAAATAGGGAAATGGCAAGAGAAATCACGCACGAGACAGCTCAAAGCATGCATGAATATGTCTGGCGTGTAAAATGAGATCAGGGAGAGAGAAATGGGTGATTGGGGAGATCGAACTCACATCCTCCTGATTGTGAATTGTATTTGAAGTCCAGACTACCAACTCATTGGCGCACGTGTAAATTACCACATTGTGCGATTGACCCGGATGTGGCATTTTGGTATGATTATTTAAGTCCTGCCTGAATGCACCGGGGTGAGAGAGGTGATTTGAGTCTTGGTGACACACGACAAGAAACAAGTTTGGGTGTAGGACTGCTAAAGAAGATTGTTGCAAGCAAAAAGGAATTCATCGGAAGAAGCTATGAGAACTGTTATTTTCAACATAGAAATTCAGCTGTCCCCCTTTCAATTAAGAAGATGACACATCGACAGCACTTGAAATTGATTCCATGTGTTCAGTTACAAGAGACTCTTTCTGTTACTGACGAGGCATACTATTTTGACAAGAAGACAAATCGTTGTGCCTTGTTACTTAAGAAGGGAGTAAGACAAATGAGTGGACGAGAATATTGGTGAGTTCCAAAAACTCTAATGTCAGCTAGAGACAAAATCCCTTGTACTGTGAGTTGTACAAATAGAAGAAAACAGTTGCAAATGTCAGAGCAGGAATTAACCATGCAACCTGAAGTTTCAAGGTCCAGTTGGTCGAAGAGGAAGGAATAAATGATAAAGGAATGGTCTCCTAAAGGAACAGTGGCCCAAATGTTGAGTGTGCTCTCTTTGTGTTGATGTGGTCTGTCTTCTGCTAGGATCAGTCAAGTAGAGAGGTCGAGAACGCGTAACACTGCCTTTTATATTGCCCGGGAAAGTCATCCCAGTAGAATTGCATAAATTATTCCCATTGGTTGAAAATATAAAATCGAATTCTCAACGGCCAAAGCAGTTCCCATACTAAGCAATAATTTGCAATTCTTTGTTTCTGCAACACTATCCGCCCCACTCTTCTATCATTTGCAAAATAGGGAAGTGATAGAGTATTGAATTTAAATATAAAAGAAGAAGAGGTGGAGTTTTCAAATGTCTAAAATTACTCTTTTCTTGTTTATGTATTTTTTGTTAAATACTTTCTGGTTAGAGTGTATTTAGTTTTACTTAAATTATAGAAGCTAAACCCTAACTCTGCTGAAAAATTAATATTTTCTAGATTTATTTTTACTGTCCTAGATGTTGTGTATTATAAATAAACAATTAAATTTAATTAAAAAGATTTGATCTTGTGAATGAATAACTAAATTATTATAATGTACATAAGTAAATAAATGATGATGATTAAATTCATATTGTTATGGTTCCTTTGAAGACAATAAGTAAAGATCATGTGTGTGTTTCCATAACTTGATTGAAGTTAGTTCAGAACTTAATTATTTCCTAGTTTGGTCTAGTGTAACAAAAATTTCATTAATGCATGAAAACTATCACCATTTTCAAATTGTGAAATATATTTTTAAATCTAATGCTTTAGAGAAACCCTAATGCTAAATATGCTATTTAAGATCATGGAACATCTTTGAGAACTGCTTTTTCTATCTTTTATGATATTTTACATACTGCTATATTTGACTGCATATTAGTAAGTTAGTTGAAAGAATAAAGACTTTATATAATGTTACTGAACTAGAACATTCTTTACTATTTTTAGTTTGTATAGATAGATTTTAGAAAATCAAATAAGAGAACTTATTATATACTGTGAAATTACTGGCTAGATCAGATCATATCTAGATAGAAGAATCATTGACACATTTAGCTTCATCAAAAAGTCACAGTATTTTTTGATTGAAGGATCTTTGACAGAAAATATATTTAGGTAAATAAAAAGCTTTTTAGGTGTAACTGAAAACTCCTATTTTTCACGATAAAATTTGTAGTGCAAATGTGTTGATGTTTTCAGGACAAAACGTAAAAATATAGGATAAGGAATGAGCAGAAAATATTGGCCGCTGCCAAGAAACATAAAAATTCTCCGTTGAATGCAAAAACTAAATCTTTGATTTGGTTTACAGGAAAATACTACTGTTTTAATAATTGTTAGTAAGAACTCTTAATCCATGAATTGGGTTTATTATATATAATAATGATTACAGAGGTTAACCATTGTTTGTGAGTTTGATTCTCAATGAGTACTTTATATTTTTGGTTTTGTACTAAACTAAGCTTAAATACTATTTAAATACTATAGTTTCCTATAAACCATCAAAAATATCTTGTAACTTTTTAAGCTTTTGAAATAGTTTTTATGCTATAAAAGAAGTGATAAAAAATAAAATGGTAATGTAGTGAATCCATTCTTTGAATGACAAGATTTTGGATATCAAAATTTCTTGAACAAACCATTTTATGAACTCTGCTGTCATCCAGCCCAGTTGGCTGGGGCTGTAGAATACACCAACAGCATCTCTGCAGAGGGGTAAAACCCTCCCATGAATGTCCTGATATGACACTAAACAATCTGATGGTGAGGCTCCAGTAATGCTGGAGCTTTGGGGAATGCAAAGTATTCCTTCATTGCCATAGTTCCTAAGTCCACTCTGGCCCAGAGTGGTAGCATCTGATAGGGTCCTATTTATGGGTCAAATAAAACTGTTTGACATTTAAACTGAGAGCAAACAAATGATTTAGGCTATATTGAATTATTGAAATTGAACTGTTTGATCATTTTAATTAGGTGTAGACTGATGTTTAATCAAATTGTTAATTATACATAGCAATACTTGGAACCATTTAACTGTGTGCAAATAAATGACTAATTATAAACAGAATGATTTGTGCTAAATAGCAATACTTGTAACCACTTCACTGTGTGCAAACAAATGAATTAGCTGTATTAGATAGCAATAATTGGAACCATTTAACTGTGTAGAAACAATAGCAATCCTAGTATGAAAAAAAATTAGTTCTAACTCATTTGAAAATGAATCACTTATACATCAGGTATATCTATTCAAATGTGTGCAAACAAGTGACTAATGTTAAATTGTTACTGTTATGAAGCAATATATGAAACTATTTCACAGTGTGCAAACAAATGATTAATAGTAAACAGAATTATTTGTATTAGATGGCAATACTTGAAACCATTTAACTGAGTCCAAAAAGAAATAAGCTTAGGCTCATTTATAAGGGTATCTACAAAATATTTACAACTCGAATATTAAATATATATGTAAAAATAGGATTTGGCATTAAATAACTGACAATGGTTGATATTCAATAAAACCAAACCAAACCTAAAAAAGATCACATCCTATAAAAACAGCCTTTACTATATAAACATCAACTGAAACTTAACCATTCAAAATCTCCTGAAGATGTAATGTCTGAAACCCTTTTAGAGCACCAGTATATGAAATAACTAAAATACAAAATTTGAAATCATTTGTGGACCTTTTCATCTTATATATATATATATATAGAGAGAGAGAGAGATAGTGGAGGAATGACAAACAGAAGTATGTAGTTATCTATTTTTTAATTGCTTTCAGCTAGTTTCAACCTTAGTTTCCCTGTCAGGAGAAAAATCTTTATGAAAAAATTTTTTTTTTTAAGATTTGAAATAGTTTTTAAAATGGTTGATATACAACAAAAGAAACAACAAAAAATAGACTGGTAATTCTGTGTATCCATTCATTCTATGAAAACTACTTTTTGCTATCCAAGAGTCTTCAACTGACCATTACATTATCTCTGCTGTTGTAATCACTTGGTAATATCTACACTGGGAAAGTATTTGTTAAGCTTGGGTGGGGTATGTTTCTAATTATGCTTAACAGCTTTAATGAGATATTTAACTTAGACATTTGTTTATTTAAGTGTTTATGTGTCAACCTATATTGGTCCATCCTATTTTAAAGAGTTGTTTTGAGGATGTTTTGAATAGCTTGAAATAGAAATGTTTTTGACAATGAAACCGTACTTACATTTAAACTGTGTGCTTATACTGAACTGAATTGTTTGAAATGGAACTGTTTTTGACATTGAAAATGTACTTGCACTAAACTGAATTGTTTAATATAGAACTGTTTTGACATTTAACTCTGTGTAAACAAAATCTGTACTTATACTCAACTGAATTAGCTCTGCTTGACTATATTCTACAAGTTTTAGTTTGTTACAATTCATAGATTTAATTCTGTATCTGTAGTTATTTAATCTGAAGTAAAATGGCCATTCTGACTTACCAATATATTACTTTTGGCAGTATATATAAGCCAGTAAATAAATTATATTTTTCCTTTCGCAATTAGATTATTATATATATATATAGAGAGAAAGAGTAATAATTAGGAAGAGTATGCTTGTTTCCCTTCTATAAGCAACCAAATGGTTTGATGTAGAGCTACCAAATTTCATATACAGACTTATCAGACAGAGATGAAGTTTTTAATGTAAAAAAATATTCCTTAAGGGAAATAGGAGGCTCCCACTGAGAAAAGCTCTCTAAAAATAAAAGTTTATCAGTCGGAAACCATGATATTGTGAGTTGCGACAAATCATTCAGAATGTAAATTTCCAAAATTCAAAAAATAAAAAATGAACAAACTTTCTTAATATTATTAACACTGAATTAAAGCATTCTACTTAGGTTGATAAGTTATTCGAGCAGAAGATCAAAAATAACTATATAGTTTTATTATTTAGTTAAAACTAACAATCTGGTAAAAATAATAATTGATAAATCTCTTAAGAGTCATTCAGTCAAGTTAAAAAAATATTTCTCAACAAAATTCAGTGAAAATTTCAACCAAACAATTTCAAACAAATACCAAACAATATTCATATCCTATAATCTTTTTTTGGTCACTAGGATGCTTTGGTAAGTAATTTCCTTTCATGGCAATAATAAGGGCAATGGCAGAGTTATTAGCTGTGCTCATCTCCTCCCCAAGTAATATGTTGGGTTGTACTGAGTGGTACAGTGGCAAGGAATGCTTTTTAACCTGATTTATACAGCTGGTTTGAATTCAATTTTCCTTCTCTTAGACTTATCTTGGGTGTTGAGCCCAGTCTATCCTATTATTTACCTGTAGTTGAGTTGGGGAAGAAGGAATGGATTTGTACCTTTTCCAAGAGCACTTGCATGAAGTGAAATATGAAAAACCTGTAAAGAATTTGAACTTGGCATACCAGATTCATTTTCTATGACAATTACATGGAGTTGTGCATAGTACAATTGTATTAGCTTCATTATATTAAACTATTGTTTGTAAATCTTTTCTCTTTTTTATAGTCATAAAAGGTAAACAATAATACATAATAATAATGGTATGAATCTTTGTAAATGTTCTATTAGAAAAATGAAATAAGTAAAAGGAAGTTTTAACTCTTGCCTGTTATTTTCATTATGTCTGTCTGATTGTGGACATACTTACATTGTGCTCTTCCTCTTAGAAATGAGAGCTATAATTTCTTATAACTTGTAAACATAAATATCCTTACCCAACATAAACAAGTATTTCAACTATTTGGTTGCTTCATGGAGTATAATGGTTAGAAAGCTTGGCTTGTAGACCATTCTTACTGAGCGCCCTATTCTCCTTCGCTTTTGCCAAATTAATTTAAATTTAGACAATGGTGTCTATTAAAACGTATTTACTAGTATCATGTCTGTGTAGAACTCCCAAAATCTCAGCAAGATTTAAGATGTTTTCATTGAAAATCGTATATTCGTAGAAGTGCAAATCATTTCTGTTGTTCTGAAGAACTTAAAAAAGGTTTCATTTTTTTTTAAATGTGAAACTTGCAGCTGTTTAATTGGTCAAATACTCTTTAAGAA
This sequence comes from Sepioteuthis lessoniana, assembly GCA_963585895.1. Lineage (NCBI taxonomy): Eukaryota > Metazoa > Mollusca > Cephalopoda > Myopsida > Loliginidae > Sepioteuthis > Sepioteuthis lessoniana. The sequence goes on from OY757920.1 coordinate 60,526,627, forward strand.
GTGGTGGTCAGCTTCTTAAACTAATTTTTCTTCATCTGAAAAGATAAAAAATGAATGAATTCATTGTTTGATAAAAAATCAATTTCTTAGCCTGTTACAAAATAACCATATTCATTTGGATGGAGTTTATTAAAAAAGATAATTCATTGAAAAATAATAAGTTAAACATTTTGAAAGAATTCCTTGTTAATAAAAAAAAGAAAGAAAAAAAAGTAATTATTCTTTTAAATATGCATATATCCTAATAATCTTTTCCTACATCATTTCATAAAAAGAAAGAACAAACAAACAAACAAACAATATGACCTTTGGAGGTGCCCGTGGTGTAATGGTTATCATCGTAGGAAATGGACATGGCGACACGAGTTCAAATCCTGGACGAGACTGATTGCATTTCACATAGCACTAATACCCTTGGGAAAGGTATGAATCCAATTATTCTCCCTCCAGCTATGGGTAAAATAGTAGGGCAGACTGGGTTCTTCAGCCTTGGTGAGGCAACTAGTCTAGGAGAAGGAAAACTCTGAATTCAAACCTGTTAAACTCCGCTTAAAAAATTGACCTTGTGTCATATCCTGCCTGTGCGGAGGGGTTGGTAAATATGAATATGACCTTAAAATGATTCCTTTTACTGGCCTTAAATCTATTTACAATTTCTTCTTTTAATCTGCAGTTTACAATTATTATCACTGTAGATGACACTTTGCATCAAAAAGATTCTGAGCTAATCTTTTATCTTACAAATATGAATGCAAATTTTCTAACAGAATATTTAAATCTTAAGTTTTTAAAAACTCTCGATGTTTTGAAATATTTTGGCCCTTATTTTTCTTTGAATTTCTGAGGTAAATAATAATAATGAGTAAAAGCTGATGTTAAAAAAATAGAATAAAATAATTCTACTGAAATTGGTTTGAACACTGAGAAGAGTCTTGGGAAACTGGAAAGACTTACCTGTCAGACTTCAGTCAAAGACTACCAATTACAACTGGTGTGAAAAACTCACATAATAATAATAATCATTATTATGCTAATGGCACAGATCTCCATCTATCTCTATTAAATATCACTCTTGGTAGGTCCTCTAGGCAGTATCTGGTGTCTGTACAGAGCTGGTTAATGTAAGTTTTTGCTGGTCAGCCAACAATGGTGAATCCATGTGAAGGAGTCTATAGGATAACTTTGCTTATGAATTCATCCCATTTCTCCAGCAGTGCCTTATTTATATACTTACTTCTCCAGCAGTGCCTTACTTATATACTTACTTCTCCAGCAGTGCCTTACTTATATGCTTACTTCTCCAGCATTGCCTTACTTATATGCTTACTTCTCCAGCAGTGCCTTACTTATATGCTTACTTCTCCAGCAGTGCCTTACTTATATACTTACTTCTCCAGCAGTGCCTTACTTATATGCTTACTTCTCCAGCAGTGCCTTACTTATAAACTTACTTCTCCCCATTGCTTAACATGTCAGGTTCATCTTACTTGGTTGGTTTGTGTAATGGGAGGTAAATGTCCAAGGACTTGTTCAAAACATCAGAAAGCATCCATATATAGTTCCTGTCTAACTTTTTCCAGTTAGAGTCTAGTTGGTGCAGCCATACGGTTGTACTGATGCAGTTACAGCTTGGAAGAATTCAAGTTTTATTTTATCATGTCAATCAGATTTTCATATGGTTGATAACTTTTCGACAGCTATCCATGCTTTGTCTCTGTGTATATTAACATCACTGTCAGTAGATGAGATATTGTTGCCAAGGTATATAAACTTGTCTACTTATCATTTAATGAGCTGGTACCATCTTGATTAAAACACTTGAATTGTGTTTTACCTGAGTTGACATAGAAACCAATAACTCCTGTTGCTTGCTCCAGGTTATGTAGCAGAGATTTGGTTTAAGCGAGTGTATTTGCAAGAAGCACTTGATCATCTCTGTAGTCTGCATCAATGATAGTTTCTCTGGGATATTGTCTGCTTCTTGCTTTTTTTTTTAGTGTGAGACTGTTTTCTTTCATTAGATCTATTATTGTGCAAAGTACATAATTTAGGTAGATTATACCTGGTCATTGGCCTAATGAGTAGAGTGTTCGCCCATAGTCCAGGAGACCAGGGTTCAATCCCTGGTCGAGTCATACTAAAGACTCAAAAAAAAAACTTGCTTAGTACTCAGCACTTTAAGGTGAGGATCAAGGGTAAAGTGAAGCAATCCTTGGAATGGAGTAGCGCCCTCCTGTCCACCTTGATGTAGTAGCTATTGAAAAGGGAGCATTCGGGTTACCATTGACTAAGGTCGCCAACTTATGTATGAATCGAACTGGTGCTAATGTATCTATTTCAAAAACTCCAATGACAACATCAAAGTAGTTAGTGTTGCCATCTGGTGAGCAGATAGTGACCTTTGTGTCCTTGCAAAGTATTGTTATTGTGGTAATAAATTGAGAAGTTGTGATTTGATTTCTCCAAAAAACGTTCTGATTTTTCAAATAAATTTCTTGAGATTGAATATGATTAAGAAACAGGGCATTAGTAGTAAGAGTTATACATTGGTAGTTCTTGGTGATTCTGAGGTTGACTTTTTCGTAAATGGTAGAATGCAGCCTTTTGTACACTTCTCTATTGTGTTTTAGTTATACACAGGTGTAGCTGTCGCTTTAAGTGCCCCATTGTTTAGACTTGTATCCTTTCCTCCTTCCTGGTAGATTAACATGGACAGTGTAAGGAAAACAATTATATAAAGACCTATATCTATTAGAAATCCCTGAATGCAAAGTGACTTCTATCCAGGCTAGGACCAGTTGTAAGATTTGGAGGAAATTTTGTTTAAGAATTGGACTTTTGTAGTTCTTTGACATTGGTTACAGTGCACAGGTAAATTTCCCAACTTTCCCATGGAATTTCTGAATTTTATAAAACCTCTTATTGTAAGAGTTAGCAAGCTTGACTAGCAAACCTACACGGGTGAGTTCGAGTCTCATTGGGTGCCTCATTCATTCGGCCTTCTGCCACATTGAAGCAAAGAGCTTCGTAAATTACTATTGCAAGAATATTAACTATTGTTGTTTAAAGCCTTTTTATTTTAGTATTTCACAGTGTCTTGAATTGAAGCAAAATAAAACTAGCATTCAGTCCAACATTTGTCAAGAGTTGTTTTAATTTTCAACCAGAAAAAAGCATCAAGGGGCTGCTATAAAAGGGTTGCATAATAAAAGTGTATCATCAAATGTTTATACTTTGGGAGGTATTTTATCAAAGCCTGCAGCCTTTCTGCTTTTAATTGCTTTCAGAACTGTATCAGGTTCATCCACTCGGAAGTGAACAAGTGATTGCATATATTATTGGCAAGTGTGGACCAGTCATATCATAAAACATTATCTGTTTGCTTCTCATTCTTACATAGACTCAAACAAATCTTTACTAAAATGATTCTGTGATCAGAAGGTACTTTTGCAAAAGAGGAGTATGCCTCACAGTTCATAGTCCTTGTTTATGTGAATGTATAATCAAGGTGTACTTTTGAGCTATTTGGGTAGATGTAAGTTCATTGTTTCACCTTCCTTTTGTGAATTTAGATATTCAAGCCTCATTCATAATTTCTGTTTGGAAAGTTGTGGAAACAGTATTTATTATTGTCCCTTTTGCCTATAAATATTCATGTCTACCTCGATGACCAAAGCATTGTTTTGGAATGTGTTGGATAAGGGAAGATAGCTTATTATAGAAGGTGATGATGCCTGTTTACCAGAGTAGCCATTAATAATAATGATAAAAAGAAAGCAAAAAGATAGAGAAATACCTGGATCTTGCCAGAGAGCTAAAAAAGCTGTGAAACATGAAAGTGATGATGATATCAATTGTAATTGGAGCACTTGGTATAGTCCCCAAAGAGATTGTGAAGACTGGAGATCAGATGAAGAAATAAGAACATCCAGAACACAGCTCTGCTAAAATCAGATAGAATACTTAGAAGAGTCCTGGAAACCCGTGGAAAAATGCTGTCACTCCAATTGCAGTGAGAAACCACCTGTTAAAACTGGTATGAAAAACTTGTCAAATAATACTGCTATTACCATTACTTTTAACATCACCACTCTTCTGATGTACTCAAACTAGTGTCCTCATCTTAGTTATTGTAGTTACATTTCAGCCTTTTTACCTTCTAGCCTTAGCACAACACCAGAATATGGATCATCCAGTGAAAGCAAACTCACTAACAAATTGTCTGCTAATCTAGCTTACAAACTCTTTGTCCATATAGAGTGTTTTAAAAAAACTAAACCTTGCTTAGATTCATCACAAGGTTGCAAGTAGAGAGCACCTAATGAATTTATAATAACGCCACTGTTGTAAACTAGTACTACACATGGTTGGTCACCATGGCAACAAAGAAAATGCAACTGAATTAGATGGAATTCCTCTTGTCTTTAAAAGTTCAAAAAAATTTTGTGCATGCCTTTCCCAAAAGCATTATGCTGAAGTACAAAGCAAACAGCCTTGTCCAGGATTTGAACTCAGATTATCAGGTCCATTTCTGACAATGATAACCATTACACCATGTAAATGAGACTCAAATAGTTATGTAGGTATGTAGTTACACAAAAGATCATATCATTATTACAACCTTGTTTGGATTTGCTTGATTTTTTTATCACTTTTCTTTGGAATATGAGATCCAAACAAAAGGGACAAGTTTTTTGATGTATAAGAAATCAACATCCGGTTCCGAGTTTACTAATAACTAATCAACATTTTTCATTTCTCAAATAGTTTTATGCATTTTTTCAAAAGTATTCATTCTCCAGAAAAATTTTTTTCTTTGTGTGTGAAATAGAAAATAGAGAAATTGACAGTAAAGATTAAAAAGTAATGGTATTTTTTATACATTGCCCTATATTGATCAAGATATTGAATGAACATTATCTGAGATGCTTTTATTCTAAATATTCTGGGAAAGTCAAGGAAACTTTTGCAACCCATAAAAGATGTTAGCACTTGTTCAACAGAGAAAATATGTCTTGATTTCATAGTTCTTTACATTTTGACGATAGTATACAGCAAAGTACTGTAGATAAGTGTCTTTTATTTTGCTGAAAGAAAATCCAGACACAAAACATTGGAGAGATTTATTGTAAGCTTAAGATAAATAAAAATATAGATAATAAAAGCAGAAAACAGAAATAAGGACATGAAGGAGAAATTTGTAAAAATAAAGTGTAGAATCAATTTGAAGTCAAAATCTAAGAAAAACAGAGAAATCGAAAATGTTCATGAAATCAGAAAAAATTGAAAACAGGAAACAAAATGCTCAAACAAATCCCAGATTCATGTTTTGAATTGTACAACTTGTTACTAAAAAGGATATTTGAACATTGCTTTTTTAAGAAGCAAAGAAGATTTATAAAATCTTTCAAGAAGAAATGGCTAGAAAAGCTAGAAGATAAGAATTGTGTGGCTTACAGCCACTGTAGAAAACAGAACAACAAATGTAAAAAAAAAAAAAAAAATGGCAGCTAATCCCAAAATGGTGAATTAAAAATGGCTAACACTGAAATTACATTTGTACAAAGCAACAAAAACAACAACTTCCAGTGTATTCTTCCTCAAAGGGCTGGATACCATCTCACAAAAGGAAGAATGCTGCAAAAGATAAAAATATAATAAAAAAGAAATAAGTGAGTAATAAACTAAAATCAATAAATAAATTGGTTGTGTGTATTACTAGAATTTAAGGTGAATAACATTGTGAAAGTTTATTTAATTTGAAAATGTTTGTTGTTTTTCATGTCACTTCTAGAATAAAAACCTTATTTTGATTTGAGATTGCTTCAAGTTATTCTACAGGAACATGCATCCTCTGCAATGCCTAAGAGTTATGAAATTGAACTCTCTGCACATATTAAACATTATGGTTTATAGGTCAATGAGCTGCACACCTGGATAATGTTTTATGGATTGTGGGGGGAGATCTCTATTATTTTTACCCCCAGACCTGTTCTTAAAATATATCTCATTTAAGAAACATGTCCCAAGATATGTTTTAAACAAACAGTGTTTGCTATCTAGTTCTTTTTTGGCAAGCCAATTCCTACTATACAAAAAATAAGTTAGAGTGAAAAAAAGAGAAAGGACTCCTTAAGTTTACAAATAAGCATTTATTGAAGAAAGTGTATTTGTATTTTAGTTCCTATTGTCAGCCTTGTGTCATTGAAACTCAGGGGAAAGAACTAGTCCCTTTGCATAATATGCTAGCAGACCATTGTTAGTGAGTTCATTTCTCACTGGATGCCATATACTTTTGACCTTGTGCTAAACAAAGCAAAGTTTTGTAAATAGCTGAGTACTTTGTTTGGTGTAATAGCATACTAGGCTTGTGAACTATTGTTAATGAGTTTGATTCTTAGTAGGTACTCCATATTCCTGGCCTTGTGCTAATATAAACTAAGCTAAGTAAATGACAACTCTGAGAAAAGAGTTAGTGCTAAAAAGTAGAGGTTGACTGTTCTTGAAAATTAGTAATTTTTAAGCTTAGTGTGATACAAGGTTATGAGTATGTGATACCTAGTAAGAATCAAAGTCCCCCAAAATGATTTGCTTGTCAATCTCAATAACAATTACACCATAAAAGTGTTGGAACACTGGTAATAACAAGTTGATTACCAATGGGATAGGTATTTACAGAGAAATGAGTAGAGTGTCTAGGTATTGGTGTTGTGTAATATTGTTTGTGGGTAAATAAGAAAAAAATTGTCTTGTAAGATATCCTATCTTGTTGGGAGAGTATGTCCAAAAGAAAACGAACTAGAGAGAAATTTTAATTTGGTCCTGCCATTTTTTTATATTTGAACTCAGTAATGTGGGAACCCACTGATTTCCTCTTGTAACCATGTCCTAAGAAGTTATTTGATGCCTTTATTTCAGGAGTAGAAGGATTATTATTAGCATTTCATAGTTATCATGATTATATTGTGAATTTGGATGGTTATAAAATGATATTCAGCTTGATCAGATAACACAAAATTATTCTTTATTTGCCAATTTGATTGGAATTTACTTTATTATCCAGTTAATAAAATTTGAAGTGTGTTACTTTATTAAAAAAAAACGAGTTGTGCATAGTACAATGGTTATCATCATAAGAAATGGAATTGATGTCCTGAGTTCAAATCCTGGATGAGGCAGTTTGTTTCACTTCTTATTAATGCCCTCTACCCAATGATTGGTAAATAGTAGAACAGACTGGCTTCCTTAGCTTTGGTTAGGCAACCAGTTTAAGAGAAGGAAAACTCTAAATTAAAACCAACTTTACTCTACTTAAAAATTAACCTTGTATCACTCCTTACCTGTGGTGGGGGAGTAGGGTAAATATATACTTTGATAAAGAATACTATGATGTTCCATTTTTGCTGGGTGACATTTACATACATACATAATGAATATTTTAGCAATACATAGATGTCACATCATTAGTTATGTGTATCTTGTGATTATCTTTGAGCTAATATTACTACATTTTATAAAAAACTGGAAAATATTGAGGCCTCGAAGCTGAGACACGAAAAAATAACCTTAGTATTCTTTATTTCATTTTTTAAATTAGTTTTGCTGTATGTTCTATGTTGTAATAAACTGTTATTTCCTGTATAATATTTAAACTAAATGTATATGACACTGTGAATTCATTATTAGAGGAATTAAGAATTTAAAACTGACTTTTTAAAAAAGAAATTCTTATATACTGATATTTTCTGACTAGTGTCCTCATCCTGGTCATTGTCATAATTCCAGTCATAATACCCTTAAGCTTTCTTTAATTGTCTTTCATAGTCAGCAACATGGGAATTTCAAACTGAATACAAAGATTCTTTTTATTTTGTTGCCAATTCTTAGAGGACATCTCTTTGTATCAATTAATTCTTCAAAGTGAATTTATTCTTCTGATACTGCTGAAGTGTCTCTTCCATTGGACCTAAGTAAATATCTTTTGCAATACCTAGCTCAGGGATTGAACTCATGACTTCCAGGTAAGAAGACAAGTTAATCAACACTTTTATACTCTAGAGTTTTGTTTCATAGAACAATTTGGAAGTCTTAAATCTTAGGTTTGTATTTTCGACTGAAACAAATTATATTTTTCTTTTTTTCCCAATTACTATTCCTACTGTTATCAAGTAGTGGATATTTTTAAAAGCATAATGAGCTTTTTTTTACAATTAAAGGTTCCCATATAATGTACATTTCTAATGGAAGTATTGTGGTGTAATGGTTATATTACAGGAAATAGGGAGGCAGCCATGGTGTATTGAATATTGTCGTAGGAAATGGACTCGGTGACACAAGTTCAAATCCTGGATTAAACTGTTTGCATTTCACGGAGCGCTAATACCCTTGGGAAAGATATGAATCCAACTATCCTCCCTCCAGCTTTGGATAAAATAGTGAAGCAGACTGGATCCTTCAGCCTTGGTATGGCAACTGATCTAAGAGAAGGAAAAATCTGAATTCCAAACCCATTAAACTCCACATAAAAATTTGACCTCGTGTTGCATCCTGCTTGTGTGGAGGAGAAGGTAAACATGTACATTGTTCGAAATAGAAGAGGCTGTTTGCTCTTCAAATTGTGCTAATACCCTTAGAAAAGTTATGAATCCAACTATTCTCTCTCCCGTTATGAGTAAATAGTAGGTCAGACTATGTTCTTTAGCCTTGGTATGGCAACTGGTCTTGGAGAAGGAAAACTCTGAATTCTAAGCTGTTGAACTCTGCTTAAAAAACTGACCTTGTGTCACATCCTACTCATGCAAAGGGATTGGATAAGTACATATAATGTTCATTTCTATTCTTGGCCTATTGAGGGGATTATTTGAGCCTGGTTACATAAGAAAGTAAAATAATTCCTAATTTCAGAAATTCAGACAAAAGAAATGCTTCTGAAATCAATTTGAAAGATACTTCCATTGCTTTATGATAGTTGCTGTTAACATTTGCAGCTCAAGTTTTAACACATTTATTACCTTTTCATTCTGTTGAAATGGATTTATAGATTTCAAGAAAGTAAAAAAGGATTTTGAACAGTAGCACTCATTGCACACGGGAGAAAATCAATGACAATAGCATTAATATATATATATATATATATATATATATATATATATATATATCTTTAAAAATTAAATCATTCATTGTTCAAGAAATATTAACTATGAATTTACAAATTGAATGATAGATTTGATATTGTTTTTTGCTCTTTTTAAGACAGAATTTTCTACAGTTTAAAAAAATATATAAAGTTACAATCAAGGGATCAAGCTATTATTTACTAATCAGATTTGCTGATGCAGACTCTGTTATTTTGTTCCTTTAAACTAAGCAGTCATGTATCTACAGTTTATAGAATATACATCTCACTGCTCATAGATTTGTCAGTGATTCTCTGTGGAACAAATTTGCACCCCATAGGGTGTCATCAAAGTACCGAGATTGAATTTTTGAATTTAAAAAATGTGGGCACTGCTAAGCAACTTATATAATCAAGTCATAATATAAGTAGGGATGCTAGGTGATTGTTTTTGTAATAAGTTGTCTCTAGCTAGATTTACTGGTCAACCACAGGACAGTAGAAAAGGAAGGACATATATGAGAAAGAGGTTCAAGGCAGTTACACAGAGAGGGAAAGGCTATAAGGGAGAAATGAATGGAGGGTGAATAGGGGAGGGGTTCCTCTAAGTCTAGGTCAGAATAACAATGGATGCCCAGGCTAAAAACAGAAGTGTATCAGCAACAAATCGACAATGGGTTCTGATTGGATGAAATAAGGTCAAGCAGAAAAGCCATAAAATGTGGACAAGGGATTGAAAACAGGAAAAGAGAGTTACTTGGGACTAGCCACAATGATGTGAGATGGGCTGAAAATTAAAGCACCTAATTTGGGTTGTGCTCCATAAAAGGGTTCCCACACCCACCATGATGCTGTGAAGACAGAAGCAGCAAGCAAGCCAATATGAGAACTACAACAGAAAACAAGAAAGATAATATCAAGGTCTGTGTCAGCTCTCTCTCTTCTCATTTTGTTTGATTTCTCTTTGTCTAGCAAAAGTGGTGAACTCATTTTTATTGTTTGTTTCTCTCTTCTCAACAACTACTATGAGGTGTAGTTGTGAATAAACTTTTGTATTAGTGAACCAAGATGGTGTTTTGTTGTTCATCCCTTTTTCTCATAGTGAGGTTACAACAGGGGTCCAACTGACCCTTAAGGCATAGAGCTATACTCATAGACCCGTGGTACAAATATCTATGTTGTGCAATCACACAACAAGGGTTTGCTGAGAACCTTGGTGCTGCTAGTGTCAATTAAATGTTGTCATATTAGAAATATCTATTTGAGAACTGTAGTATTACAAAGTTATGATGTCTAAATGCGACAGTGTTGATTTGAAAAAAATCATAAAACCAGTTTTCATATTTTGTAACAGTAGCTTTTTGCGAAACACAAGATTATGCAAGTAAAGCACTCTCCTTACTTACCAAACCAAGCACTTTGATAGTTTTTTGTCATTTTTTTAAGCTGAAAATTCATCTCAGCTGAAAGATTTAAAGATAAGGTGTAAATTAAAAAAAAAATACAATGATATAGTTTCACACATTATATAAAGAATTCCAGAGGTGATTTGACTAATGGAAAGCTTGCTGGGGAAAAGATGTTAAATAGGAAGGGAACAATTTTGAAGAAAATTAATGTTACATTCATTGTTCATTTCTCTGTTAGTAAATACTGCTTCAGTCTTGATACTTTTTGTGAACACTCCTTGGATGGTTATAAAGATAATTTGCTTGTATTTCTCACCAATCTCGGTGCTATTAGAAGAGTTGTATTTTCAGATTTGTTGATAAATTTTTTGATATTTATATACAAACATAATGAAGATTTTAGTAATAGATGAGTAGATAAAAATGATATTGAGTGCAAATGCTGATTCGACTCTGTTGAAAATTGAAATGAAAATTACTTGATTCTCAAAGTTAATCATCATCATCATCATGTTGTGCCACCAGCATGGATCTCCCTGACCCTCTCCTCTATTGGCTATCACTTCCGGTAGGTCTTCAAGGCTCCATCCTGTATCGGCACAGAGCTGTTGAATGTAGGTGCTAGCTGGTCGTCCTGCCTTTGCTTGTCCATGTGAAGGGATTCACAGAAGTATGTCACTTATGAGTTTGTTCTGACTTCTCCAGCAGTGTCTCGCATGTCTGGTTCATCTAACTTTGATAGTTTCCATGATGGGTGGTAAGTGGCCGTACAGTTTCTGCTTTGTTGGGTGCTGCCTCCAGGACTTGTTCAATATTGGTCTCAGTATTCTTGTGTAGTTGCCGTTAAGTTTTTTCTCCATACGTTTAGTTAGCGTCCATGTAGTGCATCATTACAGCAGTATTGACATGACCACTCCTTGGAAAAAAAACTGCATTTCATTTTATCAGTCAGGACTTCCATATGACCAATAGCCTACTAATAGCTGTTCATGCCTTTGCTAGATGTGTGTTGATGTCCATCCCAGTTGATGAGACACTGGTTCCTTGGTAGGTGAATTTGTCTACTTGTTTCAAAGAACTACTGTTTAGTGTGAAGATGTTGCCTCTTTGATTAAAGTGCATGTATTCCATCTTGTATACGTTGACATGAGGCCTATGCCTGCAGCTGCTCATTCCAGACTGTGTAGCAGGGTTTCGGCTTGGGCAGGTGTATTTGCCAGAAGCGCTATGTCATCAGAGTAGTTCACGTCTGTAATTATTTGTGAGGGGTATCTTCTGCTTATGACTCACACACACATTCTCAAAGTTAAAGCATTTTAAATGTATTGTTCTAATAAAATTATCTCTGTGGTATGCTATTTTTGCTGGTTTTTATATGATATATATATATATATATATATGTAAATCAGTAAAAATAGCACACCACAAAGATAATATATATGTATAGAGAGTGAGAGAGAGAGTATTTTAGTCATATGTTTGTGTATGGTGGTAAAAAACAAGTTTCTTTTTCAAAATCAAAATAAGACTATATAACTATATTAACCATTATTGTCAATAAACAGTGAATTCAATGGAAACTTTTGTTTGATATTTTATTGTATTTAAACAAAGATTCTTATGAAATTTACCATGATAACACTGTAATATAATTAGTTACTTGGCACTTATATGGATATATGTCTGTGTGTCTATATTCCCGCACACACACACACATTTATAAACACTTACAAGTTTTAATAAAACAGTTCACATGTCTTTAATTCCTCACATTAGAAACAGAAACAATTATAATGCATATAAAATTGAATCAAAAAATCAAAATAAAACACTAAATATTAATTTGAATGGGCCATGATTTGAGCTTCCTTATCATGACATGATGTTTCTTTGTCTCAAGTTGTCTCTTGTTTAATTTCCTGTTCAAATGTTAAAAGAAATTTATCTCACATTTTCTTTCCTATTTCACTTATTCTATCTTTCTATCTTATAATTTAATATTCATCTTGCCTCTCTGTTTTTGTTTTTATTTCCTTGTGATTCTTTTATATATTCTTTCTTTCCCTCCTCACGTCTCTTCTTTTTTCCTCTTATTATATCTCTCTTATCTATCATTTTTTAATATTTTTTTTGTCTGCTTCTATTTATTTTCCTGTCTCTTCTATCTCCTTTCTCTCTTTTTCATATCTATTATATCTCTCCATTTCTTTTCTCTCACTTTTTATCCTGTCACTCTCTGCTTTTATTTCCATCATCCTTTATATATTCTTTCTCTCTTTCTTTTTCTTTACTGTGGTTTAAATTTTTGTTTGTTATTGTTGTTGATTTAGATTTTTTTTAAAAGATTTGTTATAATGTTGTATAAAGAGTAATTTGGATTTTTAAAATTTTTGTGATAGCTTTTGTTTGTCAATGAATTTGTAAGATGTGGGACCCATTTGTTTGAATGTTCATAACATTTCTTATAAAAGTGTCTTACAGAGATATTGAAGTTTTTCTTTTATTTAAATCATTTTTATTTCTTTTTATTTGATCATCAAAATTTAATGCAACCTTTTGTTAATGTATACAGGTTGAATGAAAATTCCTTATTCCAGCAACAATCATTCTTTGATTTTCTTCCCAAATTGATGATTGTTTTTGATATAATAGTTTGGATCTCGGATGTTTCATTTAACCCTCTCAAGAGTAAATTTATTTCAAAATTTTACTCATTTTAAACCTCTTTATACAATCTAAGAGAGATGCTGAAAAGTTCTAGGTCTTAGAAAGATGGAATTTTTTTGTACCACCATGGCTCTAATAGATGTTTGTACCACTATGTTTCCCAACAAACCTTTGTAGCACTACATAGACATATGTAATACCACTGTTCTAAATAGTCTAGGAGTGTAGCATTACCTCTTAGGTTTCAGCTGGACCCCTGTTGTAACTTTGCCATGAGAAAAAGTGACAAACATTCAAAGCACCATCTGTTGGTTCATTTGATACAAAATTTATTTAGTAGTCACTGAAGAGAGAAGAAACAGTATTAGCTGAGTCAACCATTTTTGATTGACAAAGAAATAAAATGTCACAAGATGAGAAAGACAGATATTCACTTTTTTATTTTCTGTTGTAATTGTCGCATATGCCGGTTTGGAGTCCAGTCTTCACATATTCATGGTGGGTGTGGGACCCCTTTGTAGAGCTCACCCAAAATGGATGCTATAATTTTTGTCACACCTTCACATCTAGTCTGCATCTCATTTCTTTTTTCTGTTTTCTATCCTGCATCCCCCTTTAATGGCCTTTCCATTTGAATTTCTTCCAGCCAATCAAAGCCCATTAGCTGATTACTCCTGATACATTTCTATTTTTAATTTGAGTGACTGCAGTTATCATGACCTGGATTTCAGGAACCAACCATTAACTTTGATATTTGTTTCTTCCTTATCATCTCTCTCTCTCTCTCTCTTGAATCTCTTTCTCATATATGTCCCTGCTTTTCTGCTGTTTTCTGGTTGACCCTAAATCTAGCTAGGAAACAACTTAGGACTAAAACAATCAACCAGAGCCCCTAATTATATTACATTTTAATTGAATTTTTTGTGGGGAGGAAGGATTAAAGAAACTTGATGAACATGGTTTCAGATTTGTCAAATTGCAGGATGACTATGTGGAATAGCATCTATGTTTCACTTGGTCAGGCTCTTATTTTATCCTCACCACTCAGGTATGTACTCACTGCGGCCAATAAGGTAAGGTCTTTTTTTTTTTAACTTATAAATAACTTGTTTAAGTTGTTTCATGGTCATCCTGATTGTCAAGTAGCTCAAAGTATGTATTGCCCTCATATACATATGTACTCAGTTCTATAGGAGTTATCATCAGAACTAAATCCATCTATTTCCTCCTTTCCAAAACCATCATCAAAATCAAGAATATAATCTAAAAGCCCCCCCCCTGGAATTTATATATCCATGCCTGGTTGGCATCAAAATTTGATAGTCTATCAGTTTAAAAATCATAGAATAAATCAATAATTCTAAAGCACGTGGGAATCTTTATCAGAATAAAGAAAATTAATTTTGATGAAATTTGAAGAAAATAAACCACATACAAATTTACGCCTATGTTTTAGTTTAATTAAACATTAAACCAGCAGCTAAATCATATCTAAAAGAGAAAAAGAAGTAATGATTCTTTCTGCTTCCCCTGTTGACTTAGAATTGGCTCTGAGAAGACAGGCAGAGCTAACACTTTAGATGATGTACCAACTATGTTGGACTGTTGATTAAAAATCATCAGATAAATCAGTAATTTTGAAGTACGTGTTGGAATCATTTTTAGAATGAAGAAATCCGGCTAATTAATTGCCCAGTCAGCTGGGGCTGTAAAATACCTCAACTGCACCTCTGTAGAGTGGAAAGACCCTCCCCCAATGAGTGTCCGGGAGATGACACAAAACAATCTGATAGTGAGGTTCCAGTGATGCTGGAGCTTTGGGGAATGTGGAGCACCCCTTCATTGTGTTATATCAGCATATGGTTGCAAGGAAAGAAACAAACACAGTTGCAAAAACAAAGAACATGAAGGCATGTAAAAATTTTAACAATTGTATTGGAAACAAATGAGTAAAAAGTTCACATAGCTGGGTTTGTAAAAATGTGTTGATTTGGAATTAAAAAGTAGAAAAAATGTCCTATGCTTAATAGTGGTAGGATTGTTGGACTTATGCGCACAAGGTCCATCAGATGTTACGAGTGTGGAGAGGAGAGGGGTATTTCATGATTTACAGGTTAGTCACTTCCTTCAAAGCAGAGAAGAGGTGTGTCAATGTGGGTGATGCGTGGTTTCAAGTTTCGTCTCTGTCTCTCTCTCTCTCTCTCAAAGTTCTGGTCGGTGGATTGTTGTCTGCCTTCTTTTGATCTGGCCCTGCTGTCGAAAAATTTATCTTTTATATCATTTTTCTCTTTAGATCGAATCAGATTGGGTTTTCTTTGTTTTTTACCATGAAGATCCTGGATTGGCCAAAAAATTACTTTTAATCATTTTTATTTTTTGACAGATTTCATCAACATTTTGCTATGCACTGATCCTATGCAGAGTAACCCCCCTTTTTTCCATTTTGAAGAAAGTGTCAGCACCGATAACATCCGGTGAATGCTGTCAAGGGCACTAGTTGCAATCATTATTTTGCGTGTATGATAAATTAGAAAGAGATCTCTTTCGGTCATATAACAATTGCCATTGATCCCAGGTTCACTCTGGCCTGGAATGGTAGCACCTGATAGGGCCCTATCTATGGGTTAAATAGAACTAAATTGCATACTTATGCTAAACTGAATTGTTTGAATAAGATCTGTTTGACTAAATTGAATAGCTTGAAGTAGAAATGTTTTTGACAATTAAACTGTGTACTCATGGTAAACTGAATTGTTTGAAATAGAAGTGATTATTTGTATAAAAATGGATTTGGTGTTAAATCACCAACAAAGGTTGATATGCCATAAAACCCAAACAACCAACCAACCAGCTCATTAAAATGACCCAATGACATATTTATTACTATTTGATTTTGTAGCAACAGCGGTTCGGTCTTGTTTAAAAAAGAAAAGGAATATAATGATTCATTCTGCATCCACTGTTCACTTAGTGTCACCTTTTAGAGGTAGGAGTTACTAGGTCAGAAATCCGGTTAAACAAATTGAAATAATTGAAGATAACTGAGATTAAATTATGAATAGTTTTATAAAACATACAATTCACACTCTAGTTAAAAAAATCTTATGATTTCTTAGATTTACACTCTAGTTAAGTTGCATGCACATTTCAGCGGGCAATTCTGGTCTCCAGACCGAAAGTGGCTTCAGCTGCCTGACATTCATGCTGGGTGGCAAACAATGACAAGCATAGATTCACATTGCACTGGACCTCCTGGTCTGGTGAATCTATGACTGGCAAGGTTGTCTGGCTTTATGCCAGGTGACTTAACAAAGGCTAGCATAGTTCACATTGCACCAAGTGATCCTATGACCAACAGTATATGAGTCTTGGCTGGTGCTTGACCTTCCCTTCTAAATCCCCACTATAAAAAAAGACCTTGTGTCAAATCCTGCCTCATGGAAGATGCAGTTGAGTAAATCCTATTCTGGTTGATGTTCTGTGTGCAGTGTATAAAGAAAGCTCATCATCATCATCATCATGTCGTGCCGCCAGCACGGATATCCCTGATCTTCTCTCGCCACTTCTCCCTATCATTCATCACTTTTATCAGGTCTTCAGGGTTACATCCCATATCCTCACATAGCTGCTGTATGTATGTTCGAGCTGGTCGTCCTGCTTTTGCTTGGCCATATGCGGGGGTCCATAGGAGTACATCACCGATGAGTTCATCCTTGCTTCTCCAGCAGTGTCCTGCGTGTCTGGTTTGTCTAACTTGTATAGTTTTTGTGATGGGAGGCAAGTGGCCGTATAGTTGGTGTCTTGTGGGGTGTTGTCGCCAGGACTTGTTCAATATTGCTCTCAACATTCTTGTGTAATTGCCGTCTAGTTTCTTCTTCAGCCGTTAGTAAAAGAAACTAGAATAAGTGTAGCCCATTTAGCTGGAGCTGTAGAATACACCAACTGCATTTCCACAAAGGGCTAAGACCCTCCCCCCAATGATTATCCTTGATATGGTACTAAACAATCTGATGGTGAGGCTCCAATACTGGAGCTTTGAGGAATGTAGAGTACTCCTTTGTTGTCATTGCTCCCACTTCCACTCTATTATGTTCACTTTGAGATTAATGATATTGGGAAAGAAATATACCCACTTATCCCTTCAGCTGTCAGTGAAATAGTATCACTACTATTCTTCTACAAGGATGGCATCAGCATTAAATTACCCATGAAGGTTGATATCTTATTAAACAAAGTAATAAAGCCAAATCAAACCATAAATGCCACTATGTCACTTAGGCTGACTGAAAAGTGTATACCCCTCTGCCACTAAATTTGCAAGCAAGTTCCTTTGGATGGGGTCAATTATAAGCCTGATTTGTTTTGTTTTTTCTTAGTAGTTTGGTTTGCTTAGATTTGGTTTATTTTTTTATGGCATATCAATCTTTGTGGGTTTTACAAAGCCAAAGCCATCCTTTTAGAACAACAATGGGTGTACTATTCAACCCATAGTTTGAAGAATAAAGGAGTTGATACTTTTCCCAAGGGCATTAGTTCAAAAGTGAATGTAATAGAATGATTAGTTTTAACTTGCTATAATGTCACAATCCAATACATTAGCTACTATGCCTTTTCTTAATTGTTTTTCTCATGGTTATACAGATTAGTATTTGATAATTAAATGTCCTCTCTGTGTGAAGTGTAGAATTTCCCTTCCATTGCAATTACTCCCAGGTTGATCCTTCTTGAAAGAAAGTACTTGTTAGGATTCCAAGAGACTGGTATCCATCAAACTATTTGAATATGTTCAACAGCATATTTTTCCCTCGAAAGTTAATGGTAGAAAATTTCAATGTAATGTATCAATATTAAACATGGTTCAATGAGAGAAAAGTACATTGTTGGTCAATATGATTTATGTATATGTACGATTATGTGATTTTTTAACAATGACTAATAAAGTGAGCAATACAAGGAAACCCAGGGAGGCAGAAAGGGGGCATTCCTGGAAGATGCTAGGTTGGTGTCAGCGTTAGCAGAAACTGGACCAATTTCACTTGGTTCCTGTTGCAACTTTATTCATTGTCACAAGGATGAAAGAAAATATTAGTGTCCTTAATTGATCTTCAGTTATAAAAATCAGATTTGATTTGATCAGTGATGATTCTGAAAATTATTTGGTGTGTCAGAAATTCTTTAGAAAGAACTTTTTTTCTTTTTGACTCATAAAGAAAGATCTGTGGAGAAAATAAGTTGAAAGAAATAATAAAAAAAATCAGGCCTTCTTCACTAATCTTTCTGGCTCACTATTTCCAAGATCACATTTCTATCACTTACCACTTCTTTAAAACAGTCAACTACCCCCAGGAAACATTGTAGCATAATGGTTATTATTCTTGGAAATGGATTTGGTGACCTAAGTTTAAGACCTGGAAGAAGCTGTTTGTATTTCACATTGGGCTAATACCATTAAGAAAAGTATGAATTCAACTATTCTTTCCCTAGCCATGAGCTAATAGTAAAAAAGACTAAGACCTTTGACCTTGATATGGCAACCAGTCTAGTTGAAGGAAAACTCTGAATACACTCCACTAAAAAAATGACCTTGTGTCTGATCTTTTGCATGGTGGAAGGCTTGGGTAAATACATACTACTTATTTCACTAGAAATCCCCTCACAGAACATTTTCAGAATAACCTATTTATCTGTAATATTATATAAAATCAGTCCATCCATATCTTTTTTAATTTAAATTTTTCTTTTTTTCAATTAAAAGATTTTAGCGACTTGATTGATATTAGAATACAACAATAAAGTGTTTCCATAAAAAAATAACTTCTGATCATATACAGAAAGGCTGAAGTATATTTCCATCAGTTGTACAAAGGCTTTCAGTTCCTTGATGGTATTCAGTAAGTGCACATGATGAATTCTGAAAAATCTATGGATATGAGATGTGTCAAGGGAGATGATTATGTAAGGCAAGGTGCTTAAGTTCGTTCTGGTGTTCTTTGCTTGATTTGCACATCATGTCACTGTAGCTTTCCTATTTCATTTTAATTCCTTCAATCCATTTAAACTGATGTTGCACTACATCCTCTCTGGTGACTACCACACACATACACTGATTTAACATAGATGTTAATGTAAATCTCAGTGCATCATTCAGAATAGAATAGAATGAGATTTGAACTGCCGATTCACTGTGTTCAACATGTCTTGACTAACTTGTTCATATCAAACCTACTCCAACAATGATCTGTGATATCTGGTGGAAAATTTACCAAATGACTTGCAAGGTCACATAAACTCCATTCATAGCAAAAAATAGTGTGGTCCGTGTTAAATACAAAGTGAAAACTCTTTCTATTTTAAGGATATTCTTATGGTTTAATGTTATAAAATATTCCATACTCATATTTTATAATATTAATGAAGATGAACACTGACTGTAAATGGTTAAAATCTTATGTATTAGCAAGTTAGTCATGATACTTGATAACTATAGTAGAAAAACGAATGCTGTTACTTTAATCATTTACTAATCTTAGTTTAGCACATGGGCAGAAGTATAAAACAGTGAGTACTGAACTTACAAAAAAGGTCTGGTACATAATTGCTTTAGGGCCAGTTGGCTGGGGCGGCAGAATATACTGACTGCGTCTCTGCAGAAGGGTAAGACTACCCCAATGAGTGTTCTGGATATGACACTAAACAATCTGATGGTGAGGCTCCTTTATCTTTGGGCAATGCAGGGTACCCTTTTATTGCCATCACTCCCAGGTCCACTCTAGCTTGGAGTGGTAGCATCTGATAGGGTCCTGTCTATGTATTGAATAGAACTAAACAGTATACTTTTGCTAAATTGAATTGTTTGAAATGGAACTGTTTTAACATTTAAATTGCATGCTTATGCTAAACTGAATTGTTTAAAATACAACTGTTTTGACATTTAACTGTGTAAATAAATGACTGCCGTGGTAAATGCGGCTTCAGTCTCAATACTTTTTGAGCACACCTAGTATTTCTTATATGTATTTTGTTTCAGAATAACTTCTACATTTTTTTCCTAAAGTAATTTATGTTCATGTTAAACGTTTGTGGTTGTGTTTTGGGCCATTGAATTTTGGATTGACTTTAACTCTCAACTGATGGATTGATTATAGTTGCATTGAAATGATTCAAATATCTTGAATCAAAATGAATCTAGCACATGTCAAGGTTATCCACACAGCAGTCATTACACTTAGAGGGAAAAAGACAAAAACGAGTAGTGATGAAGAAACAAAAATTTGGTGATTTTGACAAGCGTCAGAATTATTGCTACCGGAAGGAATTGCCAATGCTTTTTAGAAAGGATTTTTTAAATATGACTTTGATCTTTCTTTTATATTAGAACCTGAATGATAGTATTTGTGCTGTTACTTAGAAGTACATATACCTGGGCAGCCTAAATCCCAGCTTAGGCGTGGATCTATGTTTAATTCAATGCACAATTTCTGAACCATAACTGTACATAGAAATAAAGGGTTGTTTAAGAATTCAGTCCAAATACATTGACAAAATTTAATATGACAAACTAAAGGACAGTTTAGAGAATAAACAAGTAATACAAAATTCACCATGTTTGGAATATGAATATAAGACATAAAAAAAACAAAATTTTGAATCTCCCTAGAAAACCGAGATGATTTGAATTTTTTTCTAATTTCTGAAACAGGAGCAATTCTGCCCCTTCAGGTGTGGTAACAAAGAACTTTTCAGTGAATCAATAACAATTCTCAACATGAATACAATCTGTCAAATCTTGAGTTAATTTCATATGTTTTTTAAAAAATTTCTATAGAAACAAATGCTCTAATGATTACTAAGAAAAGCACTGGCTTTTATTCTGTTTGTAGGAAACTTGGAAAAATAAAGTTAGACAAAAAAAGAACTGAACAAATTGATTATTATGATTATGAATGAAAATTTGAGCTGATCAAACGAAAAGAACAATTGAGAGAAAAAAAAATAACTGCAATATGAAAGTGGGGAAAAAATTTTTAAATAGCCAAGGAATTCTGTAAAGATTTTTGATTATTTTTTTTCATATTGAATAGATTTATTTCAATAAGCACTTTTTTTTTCAATTTTGCATGACAATTTAACTTGAAAATTTGTTGGACAGATTCAATAAGATGAAGAGTTTTACAAGCTTCATTGATTTTGTCCTGTTGACAGGCAAATGTTGAAAGCCCAAAATTTGAAATAAATTTCAAGGTCACTAAAACTGGCCACTATATCAATTTAATTAGTTGTAAAAACAAGTTTGATCCCAAAAGATACTTACTGACCCATCTTGATATGAATATGTCCTTTTTTTCTCATTTAAAAATTATATAAAAAATATCTATAAGCTGAACTCTTATCTTATATATTTATAAGCTGAACTCTTATCTTATATATATATATAAGTTAGGACTATGAGTTAGTGGTGCTTGGCAACTATCAATATTTTGCCAATGCATTCATCAAGCCAAGTCTTGAATGCATAGGTGAGAAACTGACAATTGCTAAGCACAACTGACTCTGTCTTTGCTATATTAACTTAAATATATATGCTCCGTCACTGATGATGGACCCTTTTAATTAATGAATATTGCAAACTATATTATCAATGTCATTATGGCACTTCTAGCAAATTCACCCACCCAAACCAAATCCCTGCTACATAGCCTGGAATGAGCAGCAGGTGGCATTGGCCTCCATGTCAATGCAGACAAAACAATACATGTGCTTTAATCAAAGAGATGACATCTCCATACTAAAGAGTGGTCCTCTGAAACTAGTGGATAGGTTCACCTACCTCAGAAGCTGCGTCTCATCAACCGAGAATGACATCAACTTGCAAAGGCAAGGACAGCTATCGATAGGCTATCAGTCATATGGAAGTCAGACCTGACCAATAAAATAAAACACAGTTTTTCCAAGCAGGGGTCATGTTGATACTGCTATATGGATGCACCACATGGACGCTAACTAAATGTATAGAGAAAAAGCTTGATGACAATTACTCAAGAATGCTGCAAGCCATATTGAACAAGTCCTGGAGGCAGCACCCTACAAAACAGCAGCTGTATGGCCACCTACCACTCATCATGAAAACTGTCCAAATTAGACAATGGGACACTGCTGGAGAAGTAAGGATGAACTTATAAGTGATGTACTCCTGTGAACCCCCCACCTGTATGAGCAAAGGCAGGACAACTAACTAGAACCAATATACAACAGTTCTGTGCTGATACAGGATGTAACCTGGAAGACCTCCCAAGAGTGATGGATGATAGAGATGGGTGGCGAGAGAGGGTCTAGGAGATCCATGCTAGCAGCACGACATGATGATGATGATATTATCAATATAGATATGTGTAAATTTTGATCATAAGTTACTCCTCCCATTAGTATGAGTCTCATGAGTTACCATAATCATCAAATAAAATTAAAAGCACGGTTGACTGGGGCTGTAGAATACACTAACTGTATCTCTGTAACCATTTTTGGTTATTTAATCCCAAATCCTGTTTTTACATATTGTTGTGGACCAAGAAAGACATTTGTGGGTTATTTAATACCCTATCCTGTTTATACATCTATATATACATATATATGGTTTTTTAACTAAGTTTGTTGGTAACCTCATTTTTAAATGAGTTAAAACTCATTTACTTGTGCATAGTTAGATAGTTTGAAGTATGTCTAACTCTGATAATTCCATTTAATTTTAATCATTTATTTGCACACATCAATTAATATCAATAATTTGTTTGCACATAGTTAAATGGTTTCAAGTATAGTTCAGTGCAATTGAACCTCAGCCATTGCCTTCTAACACCTAAAATAAGATTGGGCACTTGTTTGTCTCGAGCAATTTAAAGAATACGGTCTGGTCAATAGGTGCTGGGGCATGACAAGACCAGCCGATTGGTCAGATTAGATCTCTTTGACAAACCATCTAGCCCAGCATGGGCCAAAGTAGAGAGTTGCAAGTCACTTGACTTCTTCAGTTGCCAAGTCAAGCCACCAGGATCCTGTCATTGAGCAGTTTTGGCCATTACTCATGGCTAACAAGTGACTTCATTGGAAAGGTCTAACCCCTCTGTATAGTCAGTGTAATCTACAGCTCTAGCTGATTGGGCAGATATGAAAATATACAAATATTTAAAAAAAAAGAAGGGATTCAGAGGATGATTTTATTTGCCAAATTTTATTCATATATCATCATCTTGCCACACTGCTTGCATGGATTTCCTTGATTCTCTCTCTCTCCAATCATCTCTATCATCCATTGCTCCCGGTAGGTCCTCCAGACAATATCCTGTATCTGCACTGAGCTGTTGTTGGTAAATTCTTGTTGGTCAACCAACATTGGCACGTCCATGTGAAGGAGTCCACTGGAAAACATCATATGATTTTGTCTTTGCTTCTCCAATTGTGTTCTGCATGTCTTGTTCATCTTATTTGGGAGGAACATGGCTGTACTGCTATTTTTTCATGGAGTGTTGCTTCCAGGATTTGTTGTTTAAAGCTTGTAACATTCTTGTGTAGTTACCGTCTAGCTTTTTCTTTATATGTTTTGTCAGCGTCCATGTGATGCATCTGTATTGACACAACTGTTACTTGGAAGAAATTTCATTTTAACTTATTGGATAGATCAGACTTCCATATAATGGATAGCAGCTTTCACTAGGCACGTATTGATATCACTTTTAGTAGATGAGACACTGCTGTTGAGGTGTACATGAACTTGTCCACTAATTTCTGAGAACTGCCATTTAGAGTGGAGATGTCTCCTTTATTAAAACACATGTACTCTATTTTGTCCACATTCATGTGGAGGCCAAAACTCTCTACTGCCTGCTCCCAGCTATGCAGCAGGGATTCAGATTGGGCAGGTGTGTTTGCAAGAACCTCTGTCATCTGCATAGTCTGCATCTGTAATAGTTTCTGCAGGATGTCATCTGAGATATATATCTAACCAATTCCAGCAACAATGACAAATTCATTACATCCCTATACAAAAAAATCAACGTCACATCTCCACTTTACTTAACTATCATAGCGAATGGCTCCCAAAATAAAAAATAGCCCTTATAAAAACTCCATAGAGTTTATCACATATCCTCCTCCAAGACAATATTTTACAACAAAAAAAATAACATAAAACAAACCTTAGTCAATAACTTCCCGAATAAACTAATCAATCAACAAATAAAACAATATCTCCATAACATCTACAAAAATAGCAATAACAACTATAATAACATGACTAACAGAATAAACTTATATTACAAGAATCAAATGCATAAAAACTACAAATTAGACAAGCAAGTAATAACTAACATTATACACAGACACATTAAACCCACCGAACCTCAAAAATAAATAAAATGCATTATCTACTACACTAAATTTAAAACTTCATCGTTAAGAATAACATAAACTCCCCCTAAACTAATGTAGTGTATAGATTTACATGTTCATTTCGAGAGTGTCTCTTGTTTTATGTCTATCTACTAATTTTGTTGTTTATTTTTTAAAATTAATCTTCTTTTATAATAGTCATTCATTATTATTCTAGAATATTCCTAATTTTGCTTTGGCACCCTGTATTATTTCCACATATTCATCTTGAAGTTTGACACATTTTGCATGTCATTTCTTGAGCTTTATCTTTTGAAAAAAAAATTCAATTAAAAAAAAAGGATCATTCATTTTTAAGTGCCATTCAGAGAATCTATGTTACAGTGGTACTTTCTGATCTTTTGGTATCAGCTCATACAAAATTTGTGGCTGGTCCTACACAAGCCCTCACCACCACAAACAAATCATATGTTTAGTTCATTTGTTGCTAAGCTTCAGCTTAATTAGTCATCATCAGTGAATCTATGAACAAGCGTGTGTATATATATATATATATATATATATATATATATATATAAAAATTTGTCTTTTTTGTTACCAACTAGGGATATGATAGTTGGGCAGACTAGTATATCTCTTTCTCTCTGAATATGAAACCTAAAGAATGCTATTTGAGAACTTGTATCACGGTGTTGGCCCATTCTTCTGTTATCAGCTCATTCAAAATGTGTGACTAGTTCTACACGAGCTTTCACCACTGCAAACAAATCACCTATTTAATTCATTTGCAAAGCTTCAGCTTAGTTTATCATGATCCTCGAGACTATGGGCAAACACTCATACTGGGAACTATATATATATATATATATATATATAGTTCCCAGTACACTTTTTGAAAACCAACAATTTGAATCCATCTTTTTACTTGAAAATTTTGTACTCATATAAGTATGTATGTACATGCATGGATGCATTTTTACGAAAATTTCCTCTTACTTTGATTCTAAAATACCTTTTTTTTCCCTCAGTAGCTAAATATCTTAAATATTTTAAATGAAATGTTTTTGAAAGGACACTTGATTGTATAAGTGCAGCATTTTCCTTACTTACCAGACCTAGCTGCTTAGAACTTTTTCTTGTTTCCTAAAATAAAAATTGATCTGAGGAGTAATATTTGAGGACTCAGGGAACATTAAAAGAAATGTAACAGTATAGTTTCACACCATATAAAATGAAGTTTCAGCGGTGCTTTGATCAGTGAAAAACGCACTAAAATAAGTGCATTAAATACAAATGGAACTATTTTGAAGATAGCTTGTACCTAAAAATTCATTGTTCATTTTTATCTTGGTAAATACAAGTTCAGTCTCAATACTTTTTGAACACACCTATTATTTTGTGTATGTATTTTGCTTGAGAATAACTTGTGGTAGCTTTCTGGGCAGCTTGATCTTGGATTGACTTTATCTTTCTGCCGATGGATTGATTATAAATGTTTTGTCTTCACTGTAACATCTTAGAAAAGAACAAGATGAAAGTCTTTTCGCATAGCAGCTGTGTTGTCTTATTTCCAACTTGTGTGAACATTTCTTAGTTGAATGATTGTATGCAATATAAAAGAGCAAAATTGTTATGCCAATCCCATCCTTCTTGAAGAATAAGAAGGATCTGTCTTGAAGATGGATACCTTATATCTCGCAATTATTTCCGTTTGAGCTTCGTTCTGGAATGAGTATTGATCAGTCTTCACTGTTCACTTTAAAGTATTCTTTATAATGAAAGGCAAATCAGTGCAGCAAAGAAAGAAAATAAAGTGAAAACAATAAAATAAAAGAAAAATAACTAATCAGTTTAAGTGTTAATTTCTTGACTAAGTGGTTGGGGACAAGTGGAAAACTTGTGATTTGAGTGAAATATACTTGGATGAGTCAAAAGTTTTGCCATATTTTGATAATGTGAGGAACAATTTAGCAGCTCCAGTTGTTTTTGTCAAGATCGTGAAGGTGACAAACTACTCTGGACCATGAAAGGCCAAGCTCACTGTCTTTGCCCCTATGAGCAACTTGACCTTACCTGATCACCAAGGTTCCCACAACCAGAGCAACATTTTTTGAACCATCTGGTTACTGTACTTGGATCAGCTGTGCCTTTTGCACAAAAAATGTTTTTGGTTGCTTCCACAGTATCATCACCCAGTTCAAACTGATGAAGCATAAGTTCCTGATTTAGATTATGTTGTACATTCATCTGTTTAACTACTGAATCATATACACAGAAGCAATGCACAGTGTGTCAGTGAACCAATTAACTCAATACTACCAACCACAGTGATTACTTTACATGGCTTGAACTGTTTTGTTTACTTCGTATTTGCACCACAAACTAGTATGTACCAATGATGCAAAACTTATGATTCACTCTGGTATAAAATTTTCTGAAATAAGTTTTTCTTAAAAAATCAAAATGAATGCTTCCAGAAAATTATGACATTTCTATAATTCAAGAAATTTCATGAAACCTAATAATAATAGTTTGTTGCAATAAGTGGCTTCCATAATAGTCAAGAAAACAGGGGAAAAACATAGAAACACTTTATCTCAAATTATGGTGTCATAATGACATAATTATATCTCGATGGAATTGTTAAACGATCATTAAATCAGTATTTGTAAATTTAAATGTATATAGATGCCATCAGTTACTAAGCAGAGAAAAATGAATTATACAAAATAAATAATATTTTATTAAAATATAAAAAGAAAAATATCAAATTATACTGACTGAGATTAAAAAGTAAAATTATGAATATAAAACATAGTTTAAAAGAAAAAAATCAGACAATTGTCAATTTGAAGCCTTTTTGACGGAAAATAAAAGAACAATTTGATTTATTATTATACGCAGAAAAAATATTAAAACTTGCAAAAAGATGCTTGAAAAATTTAATTGATACCTCATTCTAAAAATATTGCTGAATGGATGTCCCTTTATTCAAAGAATTCCTTGAATTATATTTGCAGAAAAAAAAAAGCTTCATCCTATAAAATCATGAGTATGTGTAAGAATTTGGAGTTCATATTGAAATGTAGGCAATGTCACAGAAGAAGAACTTGACACACCAAAAGTAAAAAGATTTTTCCTTTAAAGTGAGCAGATTAATTAAGTTGGAATTTCATCCCTGCTGAATGATAAGAATTATTAAAAGAAAAAAAAAATCTAGTTAAGTTGAAAGGAGCCAAATAAACAATTTAATCTCTTAAAACAGAGAACCAACAATTCAAGTGAGTTAAAATATGAAGAATCTTAAGGCATACTGAAATACACAGGTATTAATTTTGACCTGTTAACATGTTTCTGTGACATCATTCATATTCTTATCTGGACCTGAAATTTTTACTTGTACCAAATAATGACTTCTCTCTTGCCTTTAGTCATTTTGTTATAAATTTCATTGTTAGAATAGATCATCTACATGAATGTTATTTTCTCTCTGTATTTAATTTATAATCATCAAAGAAACTATTTAAATGCTGATTATCCTTTACTTCATGAATATCACAGATTTTACAAAAACATTTATTGATTACTGCAAAAAATTTCCCTTGTCACTCACTTTGTCATACTCCTTCAAGTTGTTGATGATGGCTCTTTACTGTTTCCTTTATCTTTAACTCTGCATTATCATGACTGTTCTTGAGAATGATTGGGGAGTGGTTTCCCTCATTGCTTTTTACATGATGCATTTATCAAAACATAATGTTTAATTAATTGGACCTTGACATTTGAGTTCCCCTGTCCTTTGATAAATCTTATTTCTATGAGGTTGCTAATCATCTTTCACAATGAAGTGGGATTGGAATTTCCATTATTTTTTTCTGAATTTGAAACAGAATCTCCCCAAAAGGTCTTTCATTGTTTAACTTTGGGTGGGGGAAGAACCCTGTACACATATTTCTCTAGAATATATAAAACAAATATTGGGTCATTTTTTTTTTCTTTTTTCACAAAAGGTTAAGATCTCAGTGATGAAATATTTCAGTTTTAAATGCACTAAAATGTCTCATTGGGAAACTGTAAGGAAAATTTACTTTCTTTATGGTCCCACCGTGTATAGTATATATTGGTTTAAATATTGTGCAGTGAGACATGAAAAAATTAAGGTTTGTCTGTTATATGACATAGAATCATTGATTTCACTTGTACATGCTGCTTTATTCACTCAATCTTCCATTTAAACTGATGCATACAGTATCACTCATAAATAAGCATACCACTAACAATTTTTTTATTCACATCAAAGTTACTCAGGATTTTATTAGTTCTGATCAAACATTATATAATCAAAACATTATTGGGTATATATATATATTATCAAACTGTAAGTAAAAAGTATGATTAGGTTATTGTCCGAAATAAGAACAATCTTATACAAAATTCTTTTTGGTATATTTTCTGGCCATACTTGATTCATTTTACTTGGTAACAAACTTTCAATATGGTAGAGATTAGTTAAAAATTGTTTTTAATAATATATATTTTGATAGTGAATTGATACATTAGAGATAATAAAATCCTGTTTTTATTTAGTTTAGAAAAATTCAACTTTTTCTAAGTAAATGGTTGGTATGTGCTTATTTATGGGTGTGTGTGTGTATTTATTTATTTATTTATTTATATATATGTATAAATTCTTTCATTAATTCTATTTCAGTTAAAGTGTGTATATCTATATATATATATATATATATACACACACACACACTTTAACTAAGACAGAGTTAAAGAAAGAATTAATGTTAATTTGGTCAGGGTGAAACAAGAATCATCTGTATAAATCAACCAATGAAAGCAGGTGTCCTTTGACGATTCATTTTTGTTAGTGATACCCCATGTTGAAAAAACTTAACTTTTTATTTATATATTTATTTATGTGTGTGTGTGTATGTGATGGCTGCCACCTTGAATCTGAGAGTGGCTTCTGCATGACATAATTTTGTGACGATCCCATGATATCAAACAATATTCTACCTTTTTATAGTGAGGAAAGAAAGTGCATTGACTCAATCCTACTTACTAACCTTCAATAACATGTATCCCAAAAAAAAGGAGCCAGCCTACATCACTGGATATTATTAGAGGCACAGGTTTTATATCTGAGTGTCTTTCTCCTGTACAGATACTTTAAAATAAGATTTAGTTCTATCACCAAGTTTCATATCAGTGTGTGTGTATATATATATATATATATATATATATATATATATATATATATAATGCTGATAGTGCAGAGTTCGCTGACAAAGAGTCATGGTAATTTTTCTTCTCCTCAATAGATGCTACTCTTATAGATGAGATTTGTTGATCATTATCTGCTCTTCTGTCACAGTGTGACCTGGCATTCATCTTTCAAGGAAGAAAACATTCCAGCAGGTCACAAAAAATGTTTATACTTATGCTTTGAAATTTTGTTGATCATTATCTGCTCTTCTGTCACAGTGTGACCTGGCATTCATCTTTCAAGGAAGAAAACATTCCAGCAGGTCACAAAAAATGTTTATACTTATGCTTTGAAATTTTGTTGATCATTATCTGCTCTTCTGTCACAGTGTGACCTGGCATTCATCTTTCAAGGAAGAAAACATTCCAGCAGGTCACAAAAAATGTTTATACTTATGCTTTGAAATTTTGTTTTAACATAGTAAAAGTTAAACTATACCTTTTTATTTTAATCCGAGTTTCAGTTTTAATCTTATATACGTATTTGTACTGCTACTTTTCCCCTCTATTTCTTATCGTTAACAGTATTAATAACCTATTCCCATGTGTCTCTTTTGGCTAGCCATTTTATTCAATGATTTTTTAAACTTTTTTTTGTTTACAATACCACATGGTATTTGGGGGAGAGAAATCTCACTCCGTTTTTAATGAAACTTTAGAATTCCAGAAATTCATTTTTTTTTGTTTTTTTTCAATCATTGCATTTTTGTTGACAGTCAAATTTTTGGGGTTTGTTTTGGTCTTTTTCTGGATGGGGGAAGAATTTTTAAAAATTCTCTTTCTTTAAAATGAGCCAAATGATAGTAGATATTTAACTGTAACTCTGTAAACAGCACATTATAGTAAGATTTAAAATGCTTTAATTGACAAAATAAAGCAATTTCAAGTGAAATTGTCAACTGCCATTTAAATATAATTTTTTAATCCTCTGATTTTTTAATGTAATGGAGGTGACTATGAAATCCAAATTAAAATCATTCACTTCTTCCTAAGTAGAAGCATCAATATAATCATGTACCACTGTTATTATCAAAACCCACAAGGTTTACATATTGTGCTGTATATTTTGTATATAAGCTCTGATATTACTAATGGCAATAAAAAGAAAAAATACAAAAATTAAGATTATTTTTATTGGATACTCAAAGTAATGACTTTTCTTAGAAACATTTAAATGTTAATTAGAAACTTTACAGGAGTAAAAAGCACTTGGAAATATGTTGATGTAATTTTTGGTTTAAGCAAAAAACAAAAAAACAAAAAATAGAAGGAAGAAATATTGACAAAGTTTTAAGAAAATTTTTAAAAATGGTATTGAAAATATTTGAGTGGAAACAAAATGTGAGTTTTTTTTAGCTAAGATATAAAATCAATTTCAGAAATATCTTGAAAATTTGTACCCAAAATACTGGAAAAAGAGAAAACAAATAAAAAGAATTAAGAAACTAAAATATTTTTGCAAAAAGAAGAAACCTTTCAGTGCATTTTGGAAAAGTACTTGAATAATTTTCACATTTAAAAAATGTATAATACATTCTAAAATTATTTTCTCATAAAAATACCTAAAGGAATGTTACAGAACAAATTTAGGAGAAAAAATATTCTTATCCATATATTAAAGGAAAAATAGGAAAAACGTTTATTTAAAAAAAAAATCAGATGTATCATTTCAAAAGTAAAAAAAAACAAAAACAAAACAAACAATATTTCAGAAACCTTTATAACATTTACCTGTGTAGATTAAAAAAAAACTATTTTGTATAAAAGTAAAATATAAGTGAAATAAAATTAAGTTTATCTTAAAAGTTAGATTTTTTAAAAGCACCAATATGTCCAAAATTAATTATAGATTATCAGGACAAGACAGTGACAAACAAATTAAATTGATGATGAAATTAGACTTTTAAAAGTTTTGTCTGAATTTCTAAGATGAAGAAGTATCAATATCACTCACTGATGTGTTCAGACTAGTGTTTTAGTCTAGCTTTAAGTCACAATGTTTCAGTTATCATGCACTCTGCTTTCTTCAGGTGTCTATTGTTTTCAGTAATATTTTGGGATTTTTAACCAAACCCTTTTTTCAATATGGAAATACCTTGGTCTCTTTCCATTGTTCAATGTTAGAGAAATTATTGTATCAGCTAATTCTTCCTAGTTAATTTATCTCAGTGATTTCTGTCTCTTTCACTGAATCAGAAGCTATTGCACTACCAAATTCTAGGATTGAACTATGGACCCCTAAGTGACTAATCTGTTGTGCAATCAGGTAGGAGAATTATAGGGGTTTCACCAGGTACCAGAATTTTGGGGGTTTCAGTCAGGTGGGAGAATTTGGGGGTTTTAATTAGGTGGGAGAATTTGAGAATTTAATCAGGTAGAAGAATTTGCGGGTATTAATCATGTGGGAGGATTTTGAAGTTTTAACCCTTTGAACACTTAGTCATTTGGCTCTTAAATACTCTGTACCTGAAGTCAAAAAAGCTACAAAAATACTGAGAACAAAATACATTCAAATCTTTTTTTTCTGGTAAATTTGAATGTTTTCAAATATCAATCATGAATGACAATAGAGCACTAGAACTGAATAGTTTAGTGTCATATTCAGGACACACTTTTAAAAAAAAAATTTTTCTTGACCTTGCTGACATGGTGCTATCTATTTTTGTCTGCCCTGTTATGTGGGATTGAAGAATATCGTGACAGCATCTCTGCAAAGGGGTAAGTTCCCTCCCACCCTAGTGAGTGTCTTGGATATAACACTAAACCATTTGATGGTGAGCCTCCAATCCTTCAGCTTTGGGGAATGGGGAGTACTCCTTCATTGCAATTACTCCAAGGTCCACATTGACTTGGATTGGTAATATTTAGGTCAAATAGATCTTTTTAGAAATCATTTATATTTGACTGGACATGTGTAGTGACAAAAAGATTTTTAAAACAAAAACTGTAAATGTACAATGAATGAGATTCCCTGACCTCTGGGCATTAGTAACTTGTTAGGTTTGACTGTTAAAATCAATCAATCTACCATTGGAGATACCTTTTGAGGAGGTGCCCATGGTGTAGTCGTTATCGTCGTAGGAAAGGAACATGGCGACTCGAGTTCAATTCCTGGACGAGACTGATTGCATTTCACATAGCACTAATACCCTTGGGGAAGGTATGAATCCAATTATTCTCCAGCTATGGGTAAAATAGTAGGACAGACTAGGTTCTTCAGCCTTGGTGAGGCAACTAGTCTAGGAGAAGGAAAACTCTGAATTCAAACCTGTTAAACTTCGCTTAAAAGTTGACCTTGTGTCATATGCTGCCCGAGCGGAGGGGTTGGTAAATAGTACCATTGGAGATACCTATGTAACATTTGTTAAACAATCCATGTGTCAAAACTGTAACTTACCCTGATTGGCGGGGCTGTAGAATATGCTAACTCCATCTCTGTTGAAGGGTAAGATCCCTCTCCAATGAGTGTCCTAGATATAACACTAAACCATCTGATGGTGAGGCTTCAGTCCTGCAGCTTTGAAGAATATGGAATACCCCTTCATTGTCATTACTCTCCACCCTAACTCAGGGTGGTAGTACCTTTTAGAGTCCCATCTATGGGTCAAATAGAACTGTTTAACCATCTAACTCTGCAAACAAATGACTGATATCAAATTTAATTATTCGTGTTAGATAGGAATACTTGAAACCATTTAACTATATGAAAACGATTGATATTAACAATTTGTGTGCAAAGAAATGAGCTCTGGCTCATTTAAAAATGTCATCTACAAACTATTTGTTTATAAATCATGTATATTTAATATTAAGCAAAAACAAGATTTGGTATTAAATAACATACAAGGGTTGATATGCTGTAAAACCCAACCAGCCAATGTTTTGCTTGAAAACTTACCAAAAACATCAATTTCAGAGACAGATTTAAAAGGTGAGCATCACAAGCAAATGTTTTATAGTCCACTATTGATGTGAGTTGGTTTGGTTTTGTGGTACATCATCCATTGTAGGTTATTAAAGTCAAATTCACTTTTATACATATAAACAGTTCTTTTTCAAACAATTCAGTTTAGCTTAAGTACACAGTTTCAATGTCGAAAACAGTTCCATTTAAAACAATTCAGTTTAGCTCACAAAAACAGGTCTATTTCAAACAATTCAGTTTAGCATAAGTACACAGTTCTATTTAACTCATAGATAGGACCCTATCAGGTGCTATCAATTTGGGTCAATGTGGACCTGGGAGCAATGGCAATGAAGAG
Organism: Sepioteuthis lessoniana; assembly: GCA_963585895.1. NCBI lineage: Eukaryota > Metazoa > Mollusca > Cephalopoda > Myopsida > Loliginidae > Sepioteuthis > Sepioteuthis lessoniana. Next base: position 60,560,739 of record OY757920.1, read on the forward strand.
GTACTCCGCATTCCCAGAACTGTACCATTAAATTATTTAGTGTCATGTCAGGACTCTCATAAGTTGGGGGCAGTCTTACTCCTCTGCAGAGAAGCAGTTGATGTGTTCTACAGCCCCAGCTGACTGGGCAATGAGAATTAGTGTTAATACGAAAAGGTGAATATCAGTCACAGCCCTAAAAAATTAATTAATAAAAGTCAGTTATAATAACATTAACTACTTAGGAGAAGAATATGAAGATTTAAAAATAGACTTTTGTAATCTTTGACTTTAAATTAATTTGAGAAAGTTTTACTACTAATTAATTGTTTGTTGATTTTAATGGCATGCCAACTTGCCTCGTGTTTTTTGTGCCTAGAGATAAGGGAGTTGCATTCATTGTACAATTATATTTACATATTTAGTGGAGTTGTTTCCTAAGAGCTTTTTTACATGATTATATTAAATGTTTCTTATACAAATAATTTACAGTTATATGGTTTTAAGTATACTTACCTAATACTAATAATTATATGATTTCATGTCATTATTTCCATTTACTAACAAACATTTGTTTGCATCCATTTATATGGTTTCAAGTAACTAATAATAATTCTTAGTAAACAATTATAGCTTCAAGTAACTATTCTTAATACAAATAATCTAGTTCTTTGGTATCAATTATTCCTACCTAATATGATTAATTTTTCAACAGATCTATTTGAGCCATAGATGGGACCCTGAGAGGTTGTAGGATCTGGAAGTAATGGCGAAGACGGAGTATTCTACTATCCCCAAATACAGTTTAGTGTTAAACTAGGACAAATTTCAGTATTGTACATTTATTTTGAACATAGGAAATCAAGAAGAAAGGAATTATTAGAGGTCAGATATTACTGAAAGAAGAGGATTATCATATGTACAATGCAAATGCATTGCTAATAATTTTATTAAATTAGTGGTCAGAAAATGAGATTTCTTGTGGTCAAGAATTAATATAAACACTGTTTATAGAATAGGGCTATTATATGTATATTATGGATGTATTTTGTATGATTTGCCTCAATATCAAACTCAATTACTTTAAAAATATACTAAAAATAAGAAGGGAATTTTCAGTGGTCTTGAAATTAAACCAAGCACCACTGTCAGAAAAGAATATGATAGGTATGTATATTTATCCAACCTTTCTTCGACAGGTCAGATGTAACACAAAGTCAATTTTTAAGCAGAGTAAAGCTGGTTTGAATTCAGAGTTTTTCTTTTCCTAAACTGGTTGTCTAACCAAGGCTAAAGAACCCAGCTTGTCCTATTTTCTCATAGTAGAGAACAGATTGATTCATGCTTTTCCTTTGGAGATTAATATGAAGTGAAATACAGTCTTGTCCTGGATTTGAACTCAGTTTGCAAATTCCATTTCCTATAACAATAACTGTTATACTAAATGCTAAGAATATAATATGTATAATTCTTTTTAATTCAGTTAATTAGACGTGCAATTTTAAAACCTTAGAATGTTCAGATGTGTAAGAAATCATTCTTTTGAGTTGATATTTTACATGCTCTGAGGCATGTACAGAAAATGACATTTCCATATTAGCAACACCTTGGGCAAAAATTATTTTACTAGTTCAATTTACCTATAGTTTGCATGAGATGTAAAAAAAAACTGCTCTGGTTCAACTAAATATCAAAACATGACATTTAGAGGCATTATAATGGAACCTTTGTGAATTTCCTGTCTAACTTTCAAGAATTTTCTTTAAGCAAGGTTATCAAGCTTTGTCATGCTTTCTTTAAAGTCATGTTGCATTAACTGATAAAATGTGATCTTTTTCTAGTAGTGATATCTTGAGTGGTGTACAAGACAAGAATGAATGACTATTAGTTTATGGTCTTTCTTCTCTTACTCTCTGTGAAAATTCACATTGTTTTTGCTTTTAAGTTCAGCTACTGTGTTCACTACCTGAAGTTTTTAAATGATATAGCAAGTACACATTTTGTATTTGAAGAGAACAGGTAGTCAATTATTAAGCTTACCTTAGTTGTGAACACAAGGCCAGAAGTATGGGCTCCCAGTAAGAATTAAATTCACTGATAATGGTTTTGCTAGCCCAGCTTGTTAACTACTAGACAATTCAAAGTGTCTAAATAAAGTAGTTAGTTGGCGACCATAGTCGAGGGTGACCAGAAGGCTCCCTTTTCAATAGCTACTACACCGAGGTGTAGGGGAGGGCGCTACTCATTTCCCAGGATTGCTCCACTTTACCCTTGATACATACTTTATACTGCTGAGTGTTAAGCAAGGAGGTATCAACTACCATTTTTAAAGTCTTTGGTATGACGTGACCTGGGGTTGAACCCAGGTCTTCCGGACCATTGGCGAACATTCTACCCATGTGTAGGAAAATGACAAAGATCAATGAATTGTTCAAACAAATTTAGCAATGTCAATTCTTGACTCAATTTTGTTTGACAAAGTGTTTTAATAATTGCATATGGTTGGTTCAGACTTATTTCTTCATATTTCACACCTTAGCTGTGCACTCTCTAGCCATCCTTGTGTCCTTGAATGTCATCAAATTTTGTTTTGAGAGAGTATGTATATAACATTTCATACACATCATGTCCAATCTCTTTAAGTTCTTGGGTTTGTCTTCTCCTGACATGTGTCCTGAACTTGTGACCACCTGTCGAACAGAACACATGATCCTATCTCTTAAACCAGAATCTCAAGTTCAGATAACTTGGTCAGCTGATCAAGTTACCAGAGGACATGTGGATTCTGTCAACTTTCTTATTCAAATAAACTGTTCTTTGTCTATTATTTTGACTTCATTTCATAGATGTGAGAAAACAAAATAATGTAAATTAGTTTAAACCAACCACATATTCAGAGTCAGTTAAAAAAATGTATACACACTTCAGTTTACTGAATTACTCACTACATATAAATGTTTGGAAGGTATTAGCTGTCACTTTGGGCACCTCTTGTAATAGTCAAGTCTAAAGATAACTTGTATTAATCTAATGATGTCTAAATAAATTTACTATTAAAATATCTATACACATATTTTTCTTTCTTGAAGAGTATAGACATTTTTTTTGGCTGGGTAAAAAAAAAAAAAAAAAAAAAAAACAAGCAAAAAATTTGCCTTTTTAAAATTTTTTCTTTATTTAGAAATTTATTCATTAAATATCTTTTGATTATGAAATTTTTTTGCATTTTTTTTATTTCTATATATACTCGATTATCAAATTTTTTGTAAGTACTCTAAAAAATACTGGTGAACCGGCTCATTGGCTAGTGGGTAAAGTGTTCGCCAGTGGTCCAGGAGACCTGGGTTCAATCCCAGGTCGTACCATACCAAAGACTTTAAAAATGGTACTTGATACTCCCTTGCTTAACACTAAGCAATATAAAGTACGTATCAAGGGTAAAGTGGGGCAATGCAGGGAAAGGAGTAGTGCCCTCCCCTATACCTCGGTGTAGTAGCTATTGAAAAGAGAGCCTTCTGGTCACTCTCGACTAAGGTCACCAACTTTGCTTTCATGCCACACTGGTTGCAGAATATTTTTCCCTACTGGATTGCTTTCTCTTTATCTTCAGAAAATTGAACTGTTTGGGTAAGCTGTTGAACTATGTGTTTCATCAATGTTGTTCTATTTCTCTCATAACAAACAAAAATCTTTAAGAAGGAAGAATGTATTTATAAATGAAATATACAAGACAAATTTAAAATACATCTGTTTCTTGTGTATATGCAAGGTGTTATGTTGCCTTAAAAGTGTAAACCTGCCATGAAAATGAGAGGTGATTGGAACATAGATTTGTAGTCATTCTTGTTTTACTGGGTTTTGTTATGTGTTCTTTGTAGGGATAGAATAGTTTCAGATAGAACCAACAGTGGAGTTTCAATGTTGGTTATGTATATTGGCATGGAAAAAATTATTTGTGGGGATCCATATGCAGCATTTATGCATGTGTGTCAGGGTGAATAGTACCATTAGTAGAAGTCTCTATGTGGGAGGTCATGATGTGACTCTTGTCTTTGATTTCTGTAAGATAAATTTTCCTAGCTTGAAAGCAACCTTTTTTTACAATATATTTGGGTACTTCTAATAATGAAGTTTTTGCATTGTACCAGACTGCTAACACCTAATGCCGACTCCACTGCCATATCATAATTTTACCTTCTTCTTGTTTCATTATAGTAGACAGGCATTCTAAGTTGAATCTTTAAGCCAACCTTTGGATACTGCAATCTGGAATATCAAAAGCCCTGTTGGTGAGGCTTAGAATATACAGGGTTTTATGACCTCTGCCCTTTAAAAATGGGGTCTCCTGGGTATGACACTAAACTGCATCTGATGGTGAATCTCCAAGTTCAGGGAATTGTGGAGTACCCTTTGAGTGCTTTTATTTCTAGGCTCATTCAGGCTTGGAGTGGTAGTACCAGTTAAGATCTCATCTATGGATCAAATCGATCAGTTTTAAAAATCATTTGTATTTGATAAACTGTGTAAAAAAAAAAAAAAAAAAAAAAATTAACATATAACAAAGATGATTTCCTAACACTTGACTAGTTGATATACCATTAAAATTAATCAACCTGGGATATCCATTGACAGCAATGATTTATTTGATTATAAACCAGTTTAATTGAAACGATTTTTTTTTATTTCTGAATTTTTGATCCAGTTTTGCTAGAGTGTTTTTATATTTCAAAACAATCCTTTTCAGCTTTTTGTCATCTTGGCTTGTTGCCACTTTCTTTCAGAGCCTGTTTTCTATGCTGCATAACCTTTCATTTGAATTGTGTTGATAATATGGGGAATTGAAGAGAATGGAATCTGGTTATTATCTGATTTTAAAAGTTTCTTAATATCTGAATAAAATTTTCATGCTTGATAAAGACAAAAAAAGAATTTTTTTTACTTTAACACTTGCTTAAAATTTAGACTTTTTTTGAAGACATTTAAAAAAAAAAAATTAGATTTTCCTTCTGTAGCTATTGAGCATTAATACTTAAAGAGGAAAGATGGCACATGTTTCATCACTTTAGTCAGGATTTAGGCAAAGTGAATGTCAAATAACCCGGCCAGTTTGCTTTGTTAATTCACTTTAGGTTTTTTCTGAAAGTCTGCAAATCTGTGCATACCTACACACTCACACACCTGATTCCTGATTTTGCATATATTTCTTGCAGGAAACCTGACTTTTTAAACTAGTTAGATATCACTAAAGAAGTCCATTCAAATAATGCTAATGAGCTTGAGTTATTTAAAAAATAAAAACAATAATTTCTAATACGATTTCACTCTGGCCCATTGGCATAATGGTTAGAGTATTTGCAAATGATCCCGGAAACTTGGGTTCTATCACAGTTCAAGTAATACCAAAGACTCAAAAAATGGTATTTGATGTCTCCTTGCTTAATACACTACATTATAAGGTATAGAGAAAAGGTAAGTGGAGCAATCCAGGGAAGGGAGTAGTGCCTTTCCCTACACCTTGGTGTAGTAGATATTGAAAAGAGAGCCTTCGGGTTGGTCTCCTTACTTATATACTATCATAAATTTTCCCTCACTTCATAAAATACAAGAGTGATTGAACAAAACATAATTAAGTTCTTGTTTCACATCTACTGAGGAATATATATATATATAATTTTTCAGCTTGATATTTTAGGTTTTATGCCAGTTGTGTTTTGGTTTCAGAGTGTTGATTTTTTTCCTTTCTTTAGAAAATAATTGTTAAACTTACCTTACAAATTCTTATATATACAAGGCTGGGTAGAAAAGGTCATATGACAACATCATATCTGTTATTAAATTTTTTGACTACTGTGATCCAAGCACAGCAACACTGATGAAAAGAGTAATTGGACTACAAGGGTGACTATGCTGAAAAATAAAGCTCATTTGGTCACATTCCATGAAAGTACCTTGATCAGCCCATGAATTTTTCTGCTGACCCTTGCATGTCTTCATCTATTTAGTTTTCTCTCTATATATATATGTATATATATAATTAAAAGTGAATGCCCCTTCAGATATAAAAAAGCAATTATTAATAACCTGATATCCTATGCCAAACTAATCTCCTCCTCCAAAACAATATTCTATAAAGAGTTAGAAAGCATAAAACAGGCTCTCATCAATAATGGGTTTCCTAACTATATTATTGATGAACAAATTAAACATATGATTAAAAATGTTAACCAACAAAATAAACACTGTACTACTCCACACAGTCAACAAACATATCAAACTTTTTTACCGTAACCAAATGCACTACAATTATAAATCAGGTGAAAAAGTTTTAAAAACATTGATTCTTAGAAACATACTCTCCACTGATCCTAATAAAAAAAATAAAACTTATATATATCCTATAATAAATTCAAAACCTCCAACTTAGGCATTAAAAATACTTCCTCTCCCTCAATTGGAGTTTTGCAAAAAACCAATGTTGTATATCAATTTAAAAAACTAACATTATATATCAATTTAAATGTCCTTTAGGAGATTATATCTCTGAAAATAATATATATGAGGATCATTAAATAAGTTTCCAGATTTTTTTCGTGTGGACACTTTTATTGATAGTACCTCTTTGTTCCTCTTCAAAGTAATCTCCTCTGGCTGCAATGCACTTGTACCGTTCCAACAACTTCTCGAAGGCCCCATGGAAGTCCTCTTGTGTGAGCATGTCGGTGACCTTCGTCACAGCCTCTTTCATCTTCTCAATTGTCTCATAACGACAGCCTCTGAGCTTAGGGAATAACCAAAAGTCACAGGGAGCAAGGTCAGGACTGTAGGGAGGCTGAAGAACTGTCTTGATGCCCATCTTGGTCAAATAGTCTGTGACAAGGATGGAGTTGTGGACTGGTGCATTGTCCGGGTGGAAATACCACTGACCCGATTTGAAGAGTGCTGGCCTCTTCCCAAGGATGAAAGAGGCTGTGACAAAGATCATCGACATGCTCAGACAAGAGGACTTCCATGGGGCCTTCCAGAAGTTGTTGGAATGGTACAACAAGTGCATTGCAGCCGGAGGAGATTACTTTGAAGGGGACTAGTGTTTCATGTGTGCACTATCAATAAAAGTGCTCATACGAAAAACTCTGGAAACTTATTGTATGTGCCTCGTAACAAAGACAATATACATAAAATAACTGTAAAGATCAAGTCATTTTTGTTAGGATTATATTAGGTAATTTGAGAAAATAATAGACAGTGCAGCCATTAATAATCAAATCAAGTAAACAGTGACAGAAGATGGTATTTTAAAGGTTGATTTCTTGTACAAAAAATTCTTTCCTTTTATTCAAAGTTATTTTTCGTTGCAAAGTTTAAAGAATGGGTTCAAGCACACCTATGAGTTCAATGTAGCATACTAAAGATACTTGAAGTTAGGATGAACAATTTCATGCTTTGTGACTGAGTGAATTTTTTCAGGAAATAATTGGACATTTTTTCCTACTTGTTTGCTGCTTTCTTCTGAATTTTTGTCAATGAATTTTTTCTTGATTTTAGACAAAGTTCAAAATTTGGGAGTGGTATTTCAAGTTATTTTGCTAATTTAGACTTATTTTCTTCATTTGATTTATTTCATTTCAATAATTCCTCAAAGAGTTCATAAGAGAGAAAAAATTAATTCATTTTTTCATCAATGACAGAAAGATTGGTAAAATGCTTGCAGAAATAATAATAATAATAATTATAATCCAATGAAAATTTTTATTTCATTTTAGCTTTATTATTTGATGAAGCATTTTCCCTTATTAATAATTATCAATATAAAACCTGTATGCAATAGAGACAAATATGGCTAATTATGATTAGCCATATTTATTTGTATTGCATACAGGTTTTATATTGATCACTAATGTTCAATTGCCAGATAGTTTGTCTTAGGATGTACACTCAGGACTAAAACATGTAAATATAAATCTCTTCATGCTGTACTCGTATAAAAAAATATTTATTTTCAAAACTCCTCGGAACGTTGTATAGAAAAATATTGATATCATAAAATATTTCTAATATGAAAGAGATAATTTGCAAATTTTTTTATGTGAGTTTTTCTTTAACAATAAGAATTAATGTGCATAATTATAAGTTCAATGTTCATTTTTAATTGATAAAAGATATAAAACTTTCTAAGAAAATAAGTGATGGATAAGTTGTTTTATAAAAATATCATGCACATTTTATCTAACATTATTCATTAGGTTTATACATAGCTCTTAAAGATGGAAATGTGAAATAATTTGATAGTATTCCTGTAGTGAGAGAAGAAACTTACCTCCTGGATCAAAGTGTGTAAGACTATGCCTTGCTTGTCAAGTAGTAAAAAATATGTTCACTTCTGGAGGAAGAAGTTATAGTGTGCCGATCTCGTCTCTCACGAGAAGAAATCTACCTCACATGTAAATTTCTATATGCCGCATCTTGCATAAAAGAGCATGCCAGCAGCAGGAGCAGTGTTGTTGTCATTCTTTGCAGACTGCTTTTTTGATTGAATGACTGACAGAACGAATGAGTTGACCAGAGGTATACTGAGGAAGGGCTGCTAGTCACGTGTGTTGTTATTTTTAGTCAACTGAGGCTACCCAATTGTCTGAGGACTGTATTACTGCTTTTGCGTGGACTAGTTCTACAACAATTCCTTATTAAGTAACCCAACATTGGCATGATGGTTAGAGTGTTTGCCAATGGTCCGGGAGACCGACGTTCAATCCCAAGTCAAGTTATACCAAAGACTCAAAAAATGGTACTTGGTGCCTCCTTGCTTAACACTCTGCATTATAAGATACTGACCAAGGGTAAAGTGGAGCAATCCGGGGAAAGGAGTAGTAGCTATTGAAAAGGGAGCCTTCAGGTCACCATCAACTACAGTAGCCAACTTTACTTACTTATCATCATCATCATCATGTCGCGCCGCCAGCGCGGATATCCCTGACCCTCTCTCGCCATTTCTCCCTATCATTCATCGCCTCCAGCAGGTCTTCAGATTTACATCCTGTGTCCTCACATAGTTGCTGTATGTAAGTTCGTGCTGGTCGTCCTACTTTTGCACATCCATATGTGGGGGTCCACAGGAGTACATTGCTTATGAGCTCGTCCTTGCTTCTCCAGCAGTGTCCCGCGTGTCTGGTTCGTCTGACTTGTATAGTTTTCGTGATGGGGGGCAAGTATCCGTATAGTTGGAGTCTCGTGGGGTGTTGTCGCCAGGACTTGTTTAATACTGCTCTCAACATTCTTGTGTAATTTCCGTCTAGTTTCCTCTCCAGCCGCTTTGTTAGCGTCCATGTAGTGCATCCATATAGCAGTATCGACACAACCGCTGCCTGGAAGAAACTGCGTTTCATTTTATCAGTTAGGTCCGACTTCCATATGATCGAGAGCCTATCGATAGCTGTCCATGCCTTCGTCAGTCGTGTGTCGATGTCTTTTTCGGTTGATGAGACGCTACTTCCTAGGTAGGTGAATTTGTCTACTAGTTTCAGAGAGGCTCCGTCTAGTGTGGCAATGTTGCCCGTTTGGTTGTAACACATATATTCAGTTTTGTTTGCATTGACATGGAGGCCAATGCCAGCAGCGGCTCGTTCCAGACTATGCAGTAGTGTCTCTGCTTGATTAGGCGTATTCGCTAGTAACGCCAAGTCATCAGCGTAGTCGGCGTCCGTGATTGTTTTTGCGTGGTACCTTTTGCTTCTTCTCTTAGTCAGCTCGAAGCCATTTTCTCTGATTTTGTCGATCGAAGTCCTAAGCACATAGTCTAGACAGATGATAAAGAGGTACGGGGCTAGTGTGTCTCCTTGTAGTACTCCTGCAACAATGTCGAAGTATTCCGTGTCTCCATCTGGTGAACGTACTTTCACTTTGGTGTTTCTGTAGAGAATCATTATCGCTGCTACTGTTTCTTTTGGTAGGCCGTATGCTAGTAGGATTTGCTCCATCTTCCCTCTGTGTATGGAATCTAAGGCCTTGGTAAAGTCGACAAATGGTAATGTCGCCTGTAAGTTTTTTGCCCGAACGCCTTCAAGGATTCTACGGATGGTCAGTATTTGTGAGGTTGTGGATCTATTTCTCCGGAAGCCGTTTTGGTTTTTCCTAAGGATGTTGTCTATTTTGGGTTCTATGCGGTTTCGTAGTAGGGCATTGTAGATTTTGGCTGCTATGGATGTAAGTGTTATCCCTCGGTAGTTCTTGGCTAGTCCGAGGTCGCCTTTTTTAGGGAATGGAAGGATGCATCCCTTCGTCCATCTTTCTATCCTATTTTGACTATAGACTGCGTTGCATTGCCGGAGCAGTATATCGTCGAATTGTCTAGTCTTCCACACTTCTGGGGGGGATCTCGTCTAGCCCTGCTGCTTTCCTATTTTTAATTCTTCTGAGAACTGAGTCGAGTTCTTCTTTGGTGAAAGGACCTAGTTTAACGTCTAATTGCTTACTAATAATTCTGGTGATCGGTTCATCCGTTATTTCCGGTGGGTTTCCTAGTAGATTTTTGAAATGCTGTTCCCACAGTTTTACTCTTTCTTGTTGGCTTGCAGCTTTCAATTTTGCTTTGGCTGTGCTCTTCCTTCTACTTACTTCGTTTATTGTTTGCCAGGCTATCCTGGATTGTCTATCTTCCACCGAGTCTCTAATCTTATCTATCTGATTTTGTATGTATTCTGCCTGTTCTTTTAGATATATTCCTGTTAATTGATGCTGAGCCTTTTCTAGTTTTCGTGCATTTGTGTTTGTTGGGTTCTTTTGATAGCTTTTGGAGGCAGTTTTCACAAGTGCACGTTTTTCTCTAACCGCTGGCGTTTCCCAAGGGGCTCTATATTTAGTTCTAGGTTTTGTTGGAATACACTTTGTTGCCGCCTCAAGGTGTGCTTCTACAAAATTTTCATATTCGTCATTTGGGGTACCTTTTTCTGCCTTCTCTTGTAGTGGTTCGATTCTGTTTCTTAATTCTAATGCATATTTATCTCTAATATCTCTGTTGTTGAGTAGGGCCCAGTCATAGTGCTTGGTTGTCGCTTTACGTGTGGCGTTTTTTCGTAGGCTTAGACGTACTTTGGCCGTAACTATTCGATGATCGGAGGACACACCCTCGAAAGAGGAGTATGCCTCGCAATTCATCGCACTGTTTTTCCATTTCCCGTTTATAAGGACGTAGTCTATCTGTGCTTTACTCTTATTCGCGTATGTGTAGGTCCATAATTTCCCCTCCCTTTTTTGAAAGTTTGTATTGAGGCATGTTAATCTATTTTCTATCATGAAATCTATTAGATGTTGTCCATTCCTGTTTGATGCGTTGTGTAGGCTGTATTTGTTGTGTCTGTTTTTCCCGATTTGTGCATTCATATCTCCGCCAATGACTAGCAGGTTGTGTTTTGGAATGCTACGTACTAGGGAGGATAGATCTTCGTAGAAGGTGACTATTTCGTTTTCTTCGCTAACATTGGTAGGGCTGTAGCAGGAGATAATTGTTGCTTTGGGGTTGCCATTAAACGTTGCGGCCATCATCCTAGGTTGTATTCTCTCAATGCTGTTCAGTGTTTTTAACGCTCTTGGTCCTAGAAGCATTCCCACCCCTCCTACCGATGCATTGATAGAGTTTTTCCATGCGGATACAGTTACCAGCATCCATCCATTACCAGTTTCGTGATACTTGATATCTTCGGTGTGCGTGTATCGGTGCTCTTGTATGCAAATTATGTCTATCTTATGTTCTACGGCTGATGCAGTTAGCTCTGATAGTCGACCTATTCTATTTAGGGTTCTCACGTTAAATGTCGCTATCTGTATTGTTTGTTTGCATCTTAGTAGTTTTTGTTTGAGTTTGAGCCCTGTAGCTGATTTTTCGAACACTGAGGCCAGGGCTCCAACCTCAGCAGGACGCGCCCCTTTTTTACTCGTGCGAAGAGCGATGCGGTTTATGTATCTGGCTTGAGTACGAGTCATGGTTATCTTTCGATGGCTGTTTTTATTCTCATCTATAGAAGCCACTCTTATAGATGAGCAGCAGTAGTTCCCCGATCGAACTGACAATCCTGAGCGTTAAGCCGCAGGACTCACACGTACATCACGCTGCTTCCCATGTGTATGTGTTAGAAAAAAAAAGAAAAAGAAAAAACAAAAGAAAAATGAAAAAACTTTTTTTCTTTTTTTTTTTTACCTTAAGTTTTAACTTAGTTAAAGTCCAAGACTGCTGTCTGTTAAAATTCAAAGACATTTTGGGGTATATTTCAGCCTATCATCCGATTCCGGCCCTGACAGGTTTTTATTTTAGTGGTAGAATTCGATTTTTGACTTCGGTTGCTTTGTCTTAAATCTCAGCTGTATTCTGTGTTGTTTAAATGAAGAATGAAGACTTATGCGACTTAATTTTCAGGAAAAACTTTACTTTTGGAAGACGAACTTCTAAATTTGCTAAAGAAAACCCCAAAATTGCCCCCCCCCCCAAGAAAAGAAAGAAAAAAAAAAAATATATCCAAAACACCTCAAATGTAGTCTAACACGTGCTAAAGACGAAAGCCATAAAAGAGTTGACTCCTCCTCTCTCTTTCTCTCTCTCTCTGTCCACCCCAGTAGATGACCATGATATAGGAGTGGAACCTTTAATATAAATACTATTAAAAATTAGTAATAATTCAATCCTTCATTTGTTGAAATAGTATGCATACGTTGGAAGTGATTCCATTTCCAGAAGTTTTTTCACAGAGGTCAGTAAATTTATTCTACTAAACTGTTCATTTAAAATGCACATTTGATTTAAAATAGTAATGTCTTAAATCTCAGCTGTATTCTGTGTTGTTTAAATGAAGAATGAAGACTTATGCGACTTAATTTTCAGGAAAAACTTTACTTTTGGAAGACGAACTTCTAAATTTGCTAATGAAAACCCCAAAATTGCCCCCCACCCAAGGAAAAAAAAAAAAGATAAATAAAATAAAAATAAAATAAATAAATAAATAAAATAAAATAAAATGACGTATAACGACGCTGGTCGAATGCGTTACTATACAGGGCAAACAGAAATAGAACTTTCTTAAGCTTAGAAGTCTTATTGCACACTCTCAGTTAAAAATTTAAAAAAAAAAAAAAAAAGCAACTTTACTTATTACTTAAGATAAATAATCCAGACCTGCAAATATAAATAGGTTTAATTCAAGGACATGGAATTTTTTATACCATTTTGTAAGAAGATAATCAAAATTTTTTAAATGTCATAAGTTTTTCTTCTAATTTTCGGAAAGATGATGCCAAAAAAAAGAAAAGAAAAATGAAATTTTTATTAATTAACATAGACTGTTTAAAAGACAATATTTACTTTTAGCTGTAAATCTACAAAAAATAAGGTATCTCCTATGATTGGTTACCAAGTAACATTAGGTCCACAAGATATTAGATATATTTGTACTGATTTATAGTAGAACAACAAAGAGACCCTGAAAACAAAAAAATAATGCTGTGCTGTCAAAGTATATCTGAGAATTGAAAAATGCAAGTAACATTAGAAACTGAAAATCAAAGAGAAATTCTAAAAATTGTGTGTGCATAAAATGAGTTGTCAAAATCATGAGGATTATATTTTGGTGAAATTGTGTTAAACGGAATCAAATAAATTGCTAAACTAATGCTCAGAGTTTGTATCTAGATGTAATAATGAAACTATATCTCTTTTCTAATTTACCTCAGACTAGTTTAAGTTATATTACAAATGTTTTTAAGTGTAAGACATATTTAACCTGGAAGAATAATTACCTCCTTCATCTATTTATTTTGCTACTTGTAAAATTGAAATAGTTGGAAAACTTTTGGGAGTTTTAATATCTGATATTAACTGCGCATTGTTCTAAACATAGAGGAATGAGCAATCTCTTGTAGTTCTTATTTCATGATTTTATTACTTTTTATCACACACACACACAGGCATTTATTCACCACCTTGCCATAGGTAGGATGCAACACAAAGTCAATTTTTAAGTGGAGTAATGCTGGTTTAAATTTAGAGTTTTCCTTCTTCTAGACTTGTTGCCTAACAAAGGCTAAAGAACCCAGTGTGCCCTACTATTTACCCATAGCTTGGTAGAGAAGAGATAGATCCATGCCTATGTGTGTGTGTATATATATATATATATATATATATATAGGTGTTAATAGGAGGCACTTATGGTGTAATGGTTATTGACATAAAAAATGGACACAGTGACTTGAGGGCAAGTCCGAGACAAGGCTGTTTGTATTTCCCATATCACTTATACCATTGGGAAAGGTGTGCATCCAACTATTCTTCCTACAGTAATAGGTAAATAGTAGGAAAGAATATGCTCTTTAACTTTGGCATAACAACCAATCTAGGAGAATGAATTCTCTGAATTCAAATCTGTTAAACTCTTCAAAAATAAATTGACCTTGTGCCACATCCTGCTTGTGCAGAGGAGTTAGGTTTGTGTGTATGTGTATATATATATATATATATATATATATATATACTTACTACAGTCACAATTTTCAAATAAGTGAATTTGATAATTGTGCTTTCATGTCATAAGTCCTTCTGCTAATGTTGATTCTTTTTCTCTGTGTTGTTGGTTTGTTTTTTGAATTTCTTAGAATATATTATTTAATAAATATAATTTGCAATGATTAAGATGTATTAGAAAATTTAATTATTCATCTGGACAGTAATTATAATTAAAAATCATTATACAATAGATCTAATTGATAGTAATAAGAACTTGAAAATAACTGGAATCAGAGTAAACTTATATACTAACTAAAATTATTGCCAAAAGTAGCTGTGAATTTGTTATCTTTGTCGCTTATGAAATAATCTTAAAATCAGAAATTCAAAGAAAATAGTAAAAAATTAAAGATCACATATATTACTCTACTATGAAAAATAATATAAATCGTATTATAAACATGGAAAAGTTAATAATCTGTATAGAAATAACTAATCATGTTTGGAGAAAGTGAAGCTCCCCAAGTTTCTGCTGACAATCTTAGAGCATTATTTCAAAACTAAGCCTCCAAGCCAACAAAGTTTCTCTTACATCTAAGATGTGGAAGGAAATGGAACAATCTGACCGAAATTGGTTTTAGCATTTCATAGGCTGTGACATGTCTACTGAAATAAAGTCCAGAAGTTGGCTACCACTAATTATCAATGAAGATGCTTTAAGATTAAGCCTCAGATATGGGTTAGATAGTTCCATAGCTGTTCTTCTGCAAGGATGGCTTTGGCATTACATAACCTATGAAAATTGATATGCCTTTAAAAAGGAATGCTAGGATTATTGAAGATAGCATTTGGAGAGCATTTTGTCTTTACTGCATTTGTAGCTTTTAGCTGCTCGACTGTTGGCACATATGTCTCGTATTATATGTAAAATTCAATTGTACAGGTAGTGTGATAGGTGTTCATGCCTTCCTTCTTATGAGACTGTGTTGGACTATGCCACTTCTTGCACTAGGGGTGGTCTGATACAGTATAGTAAACTTGGAGAAACATACAGATAATTAAGGAATAGAGATATTTTTGATACACCCTAATAATTTGACAATATGACAGTTGACATAAAATGAATTATAAATTGAAATGTTTTCACATTTATACATTGTATTACAGTTTCAAAAGTATTTTTTATGCTGAACATTCTCCTATTTTGAAATCAGATAATGATATATCTTATGTGATATGAGCCTTCAGTTATGGAGTAGAGATGTGTGATAATTCAATACTGGCATGTATAGCATATTAACCAGATTATTTCTTCTTATATTGATCAGTTTTACTGTTCTTCTCTTTATATAAAGAAGTTCTGAATGCATTGCTAAATTTGGTGCGAGTTCAGAAGTTACTAACCTCATGTTGTGTTTTTCAGCAGTTAAACATTTTTAATAATGCTGCACTAAGTCAAATCTTTTTATGATTCATGGCCCTTTCATCAAGGTCAAAAGTATTGGGATTTTCCCAACTTTATATGGTAACAATATTGCGACGTCTGCAAGAAGAAAGAAACGCAATACGATTTAAAATGTTATAAAAAACATATATTTACATAGAAAGAGAGGAAAGAAAATATTGTCCTTGCAAACAGTTGGCTTGTGGGAAACTTTTCCGTAAAAGGCGTCCTTTTAACAGTTTGTATTTCCTGTGTCCTTTTGGTTGGGTTGAAGAAAATAGAGTCTTGTTTCTTGTGCTTCAGTTGCTGGAAAAATCCTCGCAAGTGTGTATTGGCATCTAGAAGACTGAGAGAACGGGCAGGCACGTCTTGGTTCTAAGGAATCACACAAGCAAAAGAGGAAGGGCATTCATAGGAAATCTTTAAAAAAAAAAAGGTAGCCTGTGATTGGCTGTTTTTCATCCAATCACTGGGCACCTAGTTAGCGACTCCTTAAATAATTTCAATAAAAGCAAAAGTACATGACCACACAAGACATGGAATGACTGTTTACTCTATTAACACTGTGTTGAGTAAGTTGCATTGCCCCTTTTGGCTAACTAGAAGTCACTACAAGCAATTATTCTTGAAATTTCCTCTCTCAGTTTGTTTTTTTGTCAGATAGGACTGGCATCAACTTGTGACTAGTGGCTTAGTCATAAAATGATGTTCTCTTCCTCTTGAAGTGGCATCAATTAACACAGAGACAGATCACAAGAAACATAGTGGACCAAACCATCTATGAAACTGCTTACATAACTCAACTAACTTACTTACACAACCATTCTCAACTTTGTGGTGGGGGTGTCCTCGTGGTGTAAGGGTCAAAGCAATGGACTGCGGAATCGTAGTAAGCGAGTTCGTACTCCAGTCGCTCTATTATGTTCACTTTCGGGCAAATACCCTTGGGAAAGGTATGAACCCCTTTATCCTCCCAGCTATGGGTTAAATAGTATCACAACTGTTCTTCTAGGAGAATGGCTTTGGCATTAAATAACCTAAAAGGTTGATATGCAATTAAACAAAGCAACCAAACCGAACCAAACAACTTTGTGGCTTATTTGCCGAAAGAGCATTACACAACACTCCTTCTAACATAAATGTGCAACAAAGTGACTCAATAGGTGTCTTACCATTTGTATCAAATGCAGAATAAGGACCCCTTCTAAATGGTCATTCCCCATCATGGCTCCCACATGCAAACTCACACCTTCAGTTACTTTGCCCTGTCAGCTAGGGCTGGATAATACACTGACTGCTTCTCTGCAGAAGGTTAAGACTCCCTCAACAAGTGTTCTGGATATGACACTAAACCATCTGATGGTGAGGTTCCAGTAATACTGGAGCTTTGGGGAATGTGGAGTACCCCTTCATTGTCATCGCTCCCTGGTTCGCTCTGGTCCAGATCTATCGGTCAAATAGAACTAAACTGTGTACTTATGCTAAACTGAATTGTTTGAAATAGAACTGTTTTGACATTTAACTGTTTTTAAACAAAATCTATACTTATACTAAACTGAATTGTTTGAAATTTAATTTGGTGTTAAATGATCTAAAAAAGGTTGATATGCTGTAAAACAAAACCAACCAACCAGCCAACCTTCAGTTACAGTCCTCTTTGCATGTAAACACATGCAGCATAAGAGATCCTTATATAATCATATCTATGCTCACACATACCTCATTATGGATCTATCTGTGACCAGCCCAAAGAACAACATTCAACCACCAAGCAAATATGTTGTCAAAGAACTGCTACAAGCCATGCTCCAAAGCCACCCTTCTTCTCCAACATAACAGTAACATGAACACATATATTTCTATACTCTGAGTGCTAACTTTCCATTCATTTTGCTACTGTTTTTCATGTGAGCTTAAACAAAACTTTTCACCTATATTAATTGTTTGTTTTACAGAATCACAAATAGAACTTTCTTAATTGGTTATCCCTTGTTAGTTTGTTTATCACTACAGCACAAACTGTGTGTGACACAGTATTGTCCTCATCAGGACAGCCTTCTCTTCTCTGCTCTCATTTTCTCCTCTCTTGCATTATCATTCACAAATAAAACAATAAGTTACTCATGGCAATTTAACTCTTTGGACCCATACATATCCTGTATCCAAGCATACAAATTTCACTAAAAAGGGAAAAAAAATTGAACACAAGACAAATTTAAACTTTACTATATGCAGAGAAATATCTTTGTTGTTGTTATTACTATTATCTGATAACATACATAGGTGGATTAAAATGTTCATATGAGGATGTTCTGTCTGTTGTTTCTGACGTTGCGAATCCAGCCCTGGCCAATGCGTCTAGTTCCGCCTGGGAATTTTTGCCAACATTCAATTCCTCGGCTCTGCTTGCCAATCCAAGATAACTATTACCATTCCCCACATTGTGTCTTTTGATTCGAATGGCAGTGTTCTAGCTAACTCAGATTGTTTCCAATTTTGGCTGGAATCCACACCGAAATAAAATTGTTGTTGGGAGAGAGATTGTACCTGTTGCGGTTCACAAAATGCACAAGAAGAAAGAAAACAATGCTTTCAAATTTCTCCAAGCTATTGTTTTTATCTATGATGTATGTATTTACAAAATGTGTAGAATACAATAAGGAAGAAAGAAAAAGAAAAAGGTCTTATGAAACTTATTCATTTGTTTGGAATGTGACAGATCAAACAGGTGTAAGGGAGGCAATTATTGCTCTTGGTTTACTTAGCAGAAAAATAATCAGTTGTCTTGGCTTTTACTTCGAACTCTCAGTTCTAGACTAATCTTGGCTTTGAGTCGAAGTTCTAAGATGGGTACTGCACTGGACCCTTCTCTGTCTCTCTGGATCTCTCGTCTACCTCGACTTGATCTGTACTCCTCTATGGGCGTCATGCCTTGTTTATATAAATTGGGGGTGAAGTTTCGATGATCCCTGGGCATGCCTATGCATAACGATATGTAAATCGCCAAGTTGACCAACTTTTTTCACACATGGCCGACGCTGCATTTAAAGAGATACTTAAGATTTAGCTTTAGTACCCCCTGCTGATCCCAAGCAGATGGTCAGTACTTGAAAAAGGACAAATCCACTTACATGGTTTCAATCTTTAGCTTAATCTTATTCTTGCTTTGACCACGCAGACTTTATTACTATCTCCACCGTAAGATCCACTTGAGGTGTTTTTTTATTTCCAGTATAAACTTTCATTCACCCCTTAGCCTGTACAAACTTCATTACTGTTTCTTTTATATTATCACAAGATTCACTTTAAAAAATCTCAGGATATTGGTTGAAAGTTTAAGAAATAAATAAAATAGGATAGGAAATAAAATGAGAGAGAAAAAAAAAAGAATTTTCCTTAATTATTTCCCTAGAGTCGTTAATTAATCAATCAGTCTGGGGGTGGGGTGGAGTTCTCTCTGTCATAGTTGATGACTTTTTTGACCAATAGGATCCTAGCATTTTAATGGCAATGGAAGAAATGTGTGGGCCCCAAGAGGGACTAAGTCAAAAAATATGCCTCATTTGATTACATTACACGAGAGTATCTTGGTCACCCCGTAAACTTTTCAGCTAACCCTTGTATACCTTAGCTGAAATATGAGACAAACAGTGTATCATAAAATAGCTCTTGGTCCAAAAAATTGGGCTTATGGTATGAGGTGAAATAGCACTCAGAACTAAATGTCTGCTTGATGGGTTCAAAGGGTTAAATATCCAAAATATAAACAGAAAATAATTAACTTTTTTACTTGTTCTTTTTTTTCCAGAAATTTTCCTTTTGCAGCAAGATTTATATGACAGCTGTACTTTTAAATAAAAGAATCCACTGCTTTAAAGGTAAGAAGTTTGGTATTTATTATTGAACAAAATTCATAATTTGGTAATTAAATCATCATTATATGAGGTGGGAACTTAATTCCCAGAATGTAATTTTTTTAAGACTACAGTTCTGATAAAAAAACAGATATTTCTACTCCCAGAAAGTCATTAGAGCACCAATTTGTTCTTATTCCCCAAAGCTTGGACATGTCCAAGTAAGTATTGGACTTACCTCTTCATGAAAGAAAACAATGCAACTAGAGAAAATGATGGGCATGTATTTGAATAAATAATTCCAAATCAAGATATAAATAATAGTATTTTATTTTTCAAGTTTAAAAATTCAATTCCTAATATATCATCGGAATATTCCTCATTCTCCTTTAAATACTTCGTTTTATCAGAAGAGTCCATTATAGGGTGAAAATAAGTAAAAATATAATTGTAATAGATAATGTATAAGATAAAATGTTCACAATTATATTAATGATGTATTTTCCATGATGAGATACTCCTAGATTTACCAGGTGTTGAAAGTGAAATTGTTTTCAAGTCAATTCAAGTTCTAGGAGCTGAATAATGTCTTTTTTTTTTGAGCATCCTGACTTAGAAACTTAAGTTCTGAAGCTCTGGGGAGTGAGGAGTACCCCTTCATTGCTATTATTCCCAGGTTCCCTCTGAATCAAAGTGAAAGTACTTTTTAGGGTTCCATCTATGAATCAAATAGATCTGTTTGCAAATTATTGATATTACAAAGGAATACTTGATATCATATGACTGAGTGAAAAAAAACTTAAGAAACTACACAAAAATATAGATATAAAAGTACAATGTATGAAATTCCCTAAAATAACCCTAGAAAAGTTGGAAAAATTTTAGATCTTATACATATCACTACAGTTATCTACCTTGTCTCTCGTTCTTCTGAAATCAAATCAAGACCAAAACAAGAAAGTAGTATATTAATGTTGCTAAAAGGATGAAAAATCAGATGAAAGAGAGCTAGAACAATTTAAATAAATGTTAATCTATGAAGAAAAAGAAATGACTATTGAATAATAAGTAAAGTGAATTGGCAATCATAGTTGAGGGCTACCTGTAGGCTCCCTTTTCAGTAGCTACTAATATGAGTTGTAGGGGAGGGTGCTTCACTTACCCTTGATCAATACCTTATAATGCTGAATGTTAAGTAAATAGGTATAAAGTACCATTTTTTGAGTCTTTGGTATGACTCGAACTGGGATTGAACTGTGGTCTCCCGGACCACTGGGGAACACTCTACCCACTTGTCATATTTTTATCTTTTATACAAAAAAATATTGAAGGGGAATGACTGAGTCTTTTTAAATTTTTGTTTTTTAAAAACTACCAATAATTTTAAAAAATCGTTATCATTTTGATTTCTTATTAATCACATGATACTTTTTAAATATTTGCATTTTCTTAATAATCACATCAGTTGTTAATTTTGCTTTCAGAATTTATTCAATAATGAATAGTTATTTTCAAAATGTTTTTATTTTAGAAAATATTTGTTGAAAATCCATTTAAATTTTTGAATTGTCTCAGAAAAAACATTTTTACATAAGAAAATATTTATATTTCATATAAAGATAGGATAATGATTTTGACAATTCAGAATTATTTTAAACATTTAAACACTTCAAATTCAATAGTAATATCAATGTTTAGAGATTCAGTGTAAATTGATGTTATTCAAAATCATTTAAAACATTATCTTGAACAGATCTAATTTGACTCATAGATGGAACTTGAACAGGTTCTTCTACCTGATGTAAAGTAGATCTGGGAGTCATGGCAGTGAACTTAGAACTCTACACACATTTGCTCCAGAACTGGAGTCTCAGTACAGAATGCAGTTCTCTATTATAATATGATAGAGTTCTAAAATGATTTGATATTTACCATAATATTGCTTATTTTTGACAGCACGAGTACCTGTAAATAAATAATTCATTTGTCTATGAATAATAATTTTTTCTTAATTTTCTTTGAATCTTATCTGAGTTGTTGGACACTGTTCAAAGAGATGAATTTCATTTATTTTTAATGATTATTAACCACATTGCTTGTTCCTGTCTTTGATGTCATACATCATCATATCAGGCAAAAAAAAAAAAATACAACAAGCTAGTCAGCTTCACCATTTGGCACATTAATTAATCCTTCTCAAAATGATTATCAACCTAATAAAATTCTAATTCATAATGCCTCACCTCATCTAATTTCATTTAATATTTTGTGTGTACTATGCTAAGAATAGAGACCTTTATTTTTTTTTTAAGGTTACACCTTTCTGGAATTAAACCAATTCTTTACCTGTATCAAATCTAGCAGCCAAGTAAATAAATATTATGAATTATAGTTTGTGTTGTACTTACCTGTATTAGCTCAATCAGTGAAACTTTTCTAATTAAAACTATTGTTTTTTTTTTTTTTACTGAAAATACTTTAAACTTATGTCTCATTCCTTAAAGCAGAAGTTGATATTAGTTTTTAAGTTTCACTGGGAACTTATTGTTTATCCTCCTTTCTACTACATAGTTTTCCTTGCTGCAATAGAAGTGATGACTTGCATGAGTTTTGATAAAAAGCGAATTAGAATTAGGAAGATAATACAAGTCAAGATTATCAATAATAAGGATTAGCAGAACATTATCTATAACAAGCAAATGCAGTAGACTGAATACAAGAGCAGGCATGACTGAGTGGGAAAGGTGGTCTATTGGCAACTATGCAATCAATTAAAATTTAGCCACATTGACATATGGTATATGCACAAACCAAAATCTATCCTAGAAAATGAAATGTATAAACTATCTGGGATTTTGAGGCATGAAGAGATCACCCAATCTTCTAGAAAACCTGATCTAATGTTAATTAACAAGGAGAAAAGATTTTGTGGTTAAAATCAGCTAGGATAATAAAAATAGTCTTGGTGATCTGAGGAGACTTGTCACTTGTTATATAAACTCACCACAGGGTAGAGGATCAAATTGAGGCAGTTATCTTGTGATCAAAACAAAGGAATGAACATTGATGTTATAATCAAGTGGGAAGTGAATCAACAATAACTCTTTCTTAAACAGGACCCCAGTTGTTTATTTTGTTAAAGTTTCTAGAAAAGATGGAATTCTAGAATTGTAGTTACATGAGATAAAGGCTTGCTTAGTATAAGATTTATTGTAGAAAATGAAATTTGCAACCCCAGTTCAAATCCTGGACAAGGTTGTTTACATTTCACTTTTATGCTTATACCTTTGGGAAAAGCATGAATCCATCTATTTTTCCCCAGCCAAGGGTAAATTGTAGGACAGACTGAATTTTTTATTTTTGGTTAGGGAACCAATCTAATAGAAGAAAAACTGAATTTAAACCTGCTTTGTTCCTCTTAAAAATAAACCTTGTGTTACATCCTTCTCATGGCAGAAGGATTGGGTAAATACATACTTGAGATGAAGGTATAGAGTTATGTTTTATGCCCTGGAATTAGTCATATCCTTTGAGCTCTCTGGGCTTCAACTACCACTGGATTAAATATGAAAACCTATATATATATATTTATATATATGATGTGATGAGTAAAGTGTTATCGAAATGATGCAAAAATTAAAATAGTGTTGACATTTCACTTTATCAGATACATTTACAAAAATTACATGAAAATATCTTGAAATACTATAGATTGGGTTTATTCAAAGAAATCGCCAGTGGCTTCAACCACAGCTTCTAGATGACTTAGGAATCTAAAAAAAAAAAACAACTTTTCACATGGTTTCATGGTTTAAGTAGGTAAATACTGCCATTGTCCTTGCCTTCAGTTCATCTTTGATGTTCCACAGAGTTTTGTTTGTCACTAGTTCAACCACACGTCACACATAATAATCAAGGAGATTGCAATATGGGGAGTTTGGCAGCCAGATATTAGGTGTAATGCAGCTGCAGAAATTTTCTGTCAGCCAACACTGGGTTCTCCTGCTTGTATAGCATGGTGCAGAGTCCTCTTGCTAAACTTAGTTTTCTAGAAGCCACCCTCTCAATCCAGGGCAATACTACCTCTTTGAGGTACTTGGTGTAGGCCTTTATGTTGATTTTGAGGCCATGTGGAAAGAGGAATAGAAGCATAACATCATCACAATAAGTGACCACTTAAAACACCAGAATGTGAACTGAGTGTTTGCTTTTCATCAATATGATTACAGATTTACATCCCAAAACTTGTAGTTTTTGGCCAAGCAATACAGAATACCATTTCTAAATTTATGGAAGAGTGAATTGCATCATGGTGCTGCTTTCCTCACAGATAGTGTCCGACTGACTCAAATTTGCTGCACAGTTGACAAATCTGATACAAACCAAGTGCATTGGGCAAAATTGATAATTTAGATTGGCAAAAATTTACTCATCGCACCTTGAATGATATAACGCAGGGTCATCCCCAGGTGACCATATTACACAGCTATATGCAGGCAATGACATGACAAAGCCATCATCTTGCAACATAACAATACACATGCTATAGATTTTAATGGTCAAAAAGTATTTGACCTAAAAGATGAGACAACAATGTTAACATATGATGTGAAAAGATAGGCTACAATTGATTATCAAAATGCTTCCATAACTTTAATGGTGCAAATAAATTCTGTCTCTAATGTTAGGATAAAAACCTAGAATAAAAAAAAAGATTATGGTAAGGTTAATAAGGAAAATAATTATGCTATTTGTTTAATAGTCTGAAAAATGAAGGAAATCTTAGTCTTACATTAAAAATGAAAATATATAAAAACAGTCATAGATGTGTACAATAGAGACATGACTAGACTTAAAAAGACTAAGATAGATCTGAATAAAACTGAGATAGATATAGAGAGAAACTGACACACAGGTATATCTAATGCAACATGGGCTTTTTTTGCCACACCATTATGATGTAATGAGCCCCACCACCCTTGCACTTGAGATAGTGGATGCATCAAACATTTGCTAAGACATAATTGACATGTGACAAGTCAAAGATTATGACTGCTGAAGCCAGTATGAGAACAGTGGGATTTGAGTGATATGAATTCTCGAGCATTTGACAGCAGGCTTTTGAAGAGAAAAGTTGAGTAGTTTGGACTTGAATGAAACCACACATCCCATTATTGGAAATGTACATGAGCGGTTTTTATTAGCAATGTGTCTGTCATTTCTTTACTCCATCAGCATCAAGACAAGCTTTTTGAGACACCTGAAAATATTACACTATTTTATTAATTGGTTGACATACTGCCTAAAGATATTTACATTTAAAATACTGA
The DNA here is from genome assembly GCA_963585895.1 of Sepioteuthis lessoniana. Taxonomy (NCBI): domain Eukaryota; kingdom Metazoa; phylum Mollusca; class Cephalopoda; order Myopsida; family Loliginidae; genus Sepioteuthis; species Sepioteuthis lessoniana. The sequence continues at coordinate 60,585,825 of OY757920.1, forward strand.
GGCATCCTGATTTTAAGCTTTGCAATTCTTTTTAAATATAAACATCTTTGTTTATGGTGTTACTTGACTTTTTAGCCTAACACTTATAAGAAAATAGAATCAGTTACCTGAGTTCAAATTCTAGATGTGGCTGATTGTGCTTCCCTTTTTTCTAATGTTCTTTGGAAAGGCATGAATTCATTATGCCCTCAAATAGTAAGGCAGAGTAGGTATTAAAATACTTGTTGCCATTGTAGGAGTTCAGTTGTTCTGTTGTTTACATAATCTGGTGTTGGTAATCCTAGTCTGTAGATTTCTTCTGGTGTTAAAATCCATATGATACATCTTCCTAGCAGAAAGTTTACCGAGCAATTGCATTTGAGGACAGTTGCAAATGCTTTCAGTCCTCATTTCTGATTGGTTAATTTTTACCCAAAGTGCATGTTGTTGTTGGAAAAATTCATGAATAGAAATGGCGATTTTGCATACATCTTAGACCAGAGAAAATCCAATACTAGGTTCTTTAGCCCTGCTAAGGCAACCCATCTTGGAGAAGGAAAACTCTTGCTCTACCTTAGAAAGGTTGATATGTCATTAAACAAAGAAACCAAACTATCCTACTCCACTCGAAAATTGACCTTGTATTGTATCCTACCTTTGGGTCGATACATTCTTAGAAAACAAGCATTTTGGCTGTGTTTGGCCTAATGAGTAGAGTGTTTGCTAATGGTCCAGGAGACCGGGGTTCAATCCTAGGTCGAGTCATACCAAAGACTCAAAAAATGGTACTTGATGCCACCTTGCTTAACACTCAGCATTATAAGGTACGGATCAAGGGTAAGGTGGAACAATCCAGGGAAAGGAGTAGCTCTCTTCCTTCTACCTCGGTGTAGTAGCTATTGAAAAGAGAGCCTTCGGGTTACCCTAGACTGCTGTCGCCAACTTTTTTGACTTTACTTCATAACACTGTATAATAAAAACTAATTGGACAAAAATGGGAAACAATTCAATCAAACAGCACTAATAATAAAACCAGTCAAAAGTTTTATAATATCTTAGTAACATGAGACATAATTTGACAGCCCCAGAGGCTTTTGCTAAGGTTGTGAAGGAAATGAATCATACTGAAATGTGAGATTTTGAGTTTACTTGATACTCTTAGAGTGCTACTCACTGTATTTGCTTATATAAGTGAAATCCACCTTTAGAATCTACCAGCTCATTGGCCTAGTGGGTAGAGTGTTCACCAATGGTCTAGCAGACCTGGGTTCAATCGCAGGTCGTGTTATACCAAAGACTTTAAAAATGGTACTTGATACCTTCTTGCTTAACATTCAGCAATATAAGGTACGCATCAAGGGTAAAGTGGAGCAATCCAGGGAAAGGAGTAGCGTCCTCCCTTACACCTTGGTGTAGTAGCTATTGAAAAAGGAGCCTTCTGGTTGCCCTTGACTACAATTGCCAACTTTACTTTACTATACCTTTAGAATCTACAATTTTAGACCTATCTGACCTTGGCTGATCATCAAGATTCTTGCTACTTGAACAAAAGTTTTTGAGCCATCTGGTTACTGTAATGGGATCAACTGTGCCTACATCTTTCGCATAATAAATTTTTGTTGTTTTTGTAGCATTATGGTCCAGTTGGAACTCATGAAGCATAAGCTCCTGAATTGGACTTCCTTAAATGTTCATCTGCCTGACTTCAAAGCCACACATGGAGAGAAACAATGCACAACATATCAGTGCACCAATCACAGCCAGTACCTGCCATGGTTTGAAGTGCTTTGGTCACATGGTATATGCACTATAAATGAGCAGGTACCAAAATATTGCAAAACTTTCAACCTAATCTACTAATTTGGGAGCAGTGACAACATTTTTGTATAATTGTGCTCCAAACAGAAAAGAATTGGCCTTTGTAAATTGACTTCATGTTTGTTTGACTCTTTGGAAAGGATTAACCAAAGCTATATAAGTGAGGAAAGGAATTTGGCATCTTTGGAACTAAATAAATGAATTACTGAGAGTTAATAAAAATAGTTCTTTAGGATTAGTGATCAGTTTATTTTTGGAGATTAAATTTTGATTGCCTTGGAAACTGGAAATTAATGATTAGAATATTGATGGCTTAATAATTAGCTTTTTTTGTAAGGATTTGTTAAATTGATTAATGGAAAAACTGATTAATTTGCTGTAGTTTCTGCTGAGGAGGTGAGATGATAAAATACAAAAGAAATCAAAGAACTGAACCAGCAGAATGGTTTCAATCTTGGATCATAATCAGAAGTTTTAATTTTTTATGAAATCCTTAGAAAAGGCATAAACCCAAAAACTCATGTTCATTTACTGGAAAGGTATGAATCTATCTATCTCCCACCAGCTATGGGTGAACAGAAGAGCAAATTGGGTTCTTTAGCCTTGGTCAGGCAACCAGTCTAAGAGAAGGAAAACTTAAAAATTGATCTTGTGTTATATTTTGCTTGTGGTGAAGGGATTGAACAAATATATATATGAATATATAAGGTCTTTATTTTTAAAAAAATTATATTTTAAAGTTTCTAAGCTTTATTATTTCTTAGATTGCTTAGAGTAGCTGCTGTTCATAAATACAGAGTGGAACGATAAAATTGTCGTCCTAAAGAAAACAACACTACAGTTTTATTGAAAAAATCAATTCAGGTAACTTGATTATGTAGTAGAGCTGACATCTATTCAATGTACCTGCCTTCAGACTCAATCACCGCCTCGATACAGATCCAGAACTGGGAGCATGCCTTTTCCACAAGTGCCGGTGGGAGCTCGGCGAATACTCAGTGGATGGTGGCGATCAGGCTGGCTTTGGTGTTGTGGAAGATCATGTTGGTGATGTTCTTGATGTATGACCAAACGAAGTAGTCCAGCAGGTTCATGTCAGGGGAGGAGAGGGGGCCAGTGAGAGAAGGTTACAAAGTCATAGCACTTCTTCTGAAGCCAGTGGGCTGGCGCCGAGTCTTGCTGTCACACCCAGGGTCTGCCACCGGCCACCTGGTTGCACCAGGGGATCACCACACTCTTCAGCACATCCAGGTACACGTTGGTGTTGACTTTCAAGCCGACTTCGAAGATGTGAAGTGGCATGATGTGGCCCTCACTTGAAACCACACCAAAGACAATAATCGTAGCCGGAAACTTTGTTTTCATCACCCTTGACACGTCCCTGTTATTCGTGGCAATCCAGATTTGCATTTTGAGGGTGCTGGCAATGGTCCTGTTGTCATAAGTTGGATCAATAGAGAGCATAAGTTGTACAGTGGCGCATCTCCGATCTTGCTCATTGAACATGGTGTCACTTTCAGACATGATAGAAGGCTCCAATTGCTCCTGGGATTTGTACACAACTGGCCAACTAGTAGATGGTCTGCAATAAAAAAAGAAAACTGGTTTTCATTAAACGGAAATGGAATCATGTCGTCTTTTCTAGGGCAACAATTTTATCGTTCCACCCTGTAGAATGATCTGATTGCATTAACAAAAATGTCTGCCTAAATTAGAATGTGTTTTCTGCTAACTTTGAAAAAAGATTGTATGTGCTCAAGTACAGGGTATTTGAGAGCCAAGAGGCTTAGAGTATTAAGCTAAACTTAAATGTTTTAAAAATTCAAGAGTCTTTTATATTAAATTTATATTTTTAAAAGTATGTATTTATCCAGCCCATCTTATCATAACCAAGATGTGAGACAGGAATGATTTCTAAGAGGAGTAAATCTAATTTGAATCCAGACTTTTCATTCTCTTTTGATAAGTTTACTTACCAAGGCTAAAGATCCCAGTCTTCTCTACTATTTGCACATAGTTAAGGGGAGAAAAGATTGATTCATGCCTTTCTGTGCATAACGTGAAACATAAACAGCCTTGTCCAGGTTTTTGAACTTTGGTTGCTGATTCCATTTCCTATGATTGTAGCCATAAAGCTGAGTGTTTCCAAAAGTTCTGAATTATTTTCTTAAAATATGTTTTGGCTATTATGAACCAAATATGTATGTTAGATGTAAGTTGTTATCAGTAGATTTTTCATGACAGCTGCCTGAACAATTTCTTTTTTACTGATTGATAAGCTTTTCTAAGTTACTCATTATCATAAACAAGGCTTATTTCAAGGTTTTAAGAGTTTTATGTATATCATAATTGGTAGCGTTTAACCTTTAGAACCACCTCTACTATGTCTGTGGACCTTTCCACCCTTAGCTTCTGGTAGAAAAAAATTAATTTAGCAAGGAATCTATATCCAAGTTCTTTATTTGAGTAACTGTATATTTAGAATTTCCTTAGCTTTACTTTGTCTGGCACTCATAGCATGGGTTTTAGGAATTTTATGAATTCTTTCAGTGTAAGTGTTTAACCTTTAGAACCTTGATCCTCTATGCCATGTCCTTGGGCCCTTTTACTGTAGAAGTGACAATTACCAGGTCAGAATTCAAGCTGCTCATCAAAATGTACTTCAGCACAAATACTGACCACTTGGTTTCAAAGAGTTAATGAAAAATATAAGATACCTAACCTATTGTCTTGCTTTGTTTTCAAAATGGTAATTATATTATATTGTATGTGCATAAAAAAACAATAGTTGCCTAAGCAAACACAGCTTATTCTAAAAGTAGTTCTAAAAGTCATAAGTGGTGAAAGTTAAAAATATAGTAATACTGGAATTTCAAAAGTATCTCAATTCACCACTTGTCACCCAATCTAATCATAAATATGAAATAAAGCACTTTAATTATCTCATAATGTTATTGCAATGTCTGAGTTGAGAAAGTTTTAAGATAAACCTTAGAACTGTTTTTTATGGTGACCTACTTCAACATTGTAGCAGGAGTACTACAAGGGGACATGCTAGCCCCATACCTCTTTATCATCTGTCTAGACTACGTGCTTAGAACTTCAATCGACAAAATCAGAGAAAATGGCTTTGAGCTGACAAAGAAAAGAAGCAGAAAGTATCCCGCAAAAACAATTACCTACGCCCACTATGCCGATGACATAGCGTTACTGGCGAATACACCTAACCAAGCCGAAACACTACTGCATAGCTTAGAATGAGCCACCACAGGCATTAGCCTCCAAGTCAATGCACACAAAACTGAATATATGTGTTACAACCAAACAGGTGACATTTCCACACTAGACAGAACCTCTCTGAAACTAGTAGACAAATTCACCTACCTAGGAAGCAGCGTCTCATCAACCGAAAAAGACATCGACACACGGCTAATGAAAGCATGGACAGCTATCGATAGGCTCTCGATCATATGGAAATCAGACCTGACCGATAAAATGAAATGCAGTTTCTTCCAAGCAGCGGTCATATCAATACTGCTGTATGGATGCACTACTTGGACGCTAACTAAACGGCTGAAGAAGCTAGACAGTAATTACACAAGAATGCTGCGAGCAATATTGAACAAGTCCTGGCGGCAACACCCCACAAGGCACCAACTATACGGCTACCTGCCTCCCATCACGAAAACTATCCAAGTTAGACGAACCAGACACGCAGGACACTGCTGGAGAAGCAAGGACTAACTCATCAGTGATGTACTCCTATGGACCCCCGCATATGGCCAAGCAAAAGCAGGATGACCAGCTCGACATACAGCAACTATGCGAGGATACGAGATGTAGCCCTGAAGACCTGCCAGAAGCGATGAATGATAGGGAGAAGTGGCGAGAGAGGGTCAGGGATATCCGTGTTAGCGGCACGACATGATGATGATGATGAATGTGTAACCAGAGTGAAGGCTTCAAGAAGGTTGGTGGCTAATTAGCATCAATAGACCAAACAGTATATGTTTGGACAGCAGAGAGTCTAAAAGATATGCCCTGATCAATGGGTCTCTTGGTGTGAGGTATATATAGAAAGAGGCAGATAAGTGGTCATGCACACAGAAACAGATGAATCTTACTTTTGCACTCCAGCAAATACTTGTATTTTAAAATATAGTGTTCCTAGTTGATATGAAAATTAGACAACACTTGGAATGTTTTTACATAATATATTCCTGTTTTTTAGTGAGAAATGTTGTAATGCAACCAGAGTTCACTGCATTTTCAGCTTTAGTTCTTTTTCTGGATTCTATCTGTTACCTCCAGGAATTACTTAATGAATAAGATGCATCTCATGCAAAAAAAAACATTTCCTGGTAAATTCTCAACCAAAGGCTCTGAAATACCTCCAGACTTAGGACATGCCATCAAGATAAGCTTGCTATTTTTTAAATCTTACATCTTGTACTATTTTTAAAGTTTTAAGTTGTACCAAGATCATGGTATTAAAGTACAATTTGCTCTTGAGCAGTTAAAGAGTAAAAAGAAAAACAAGTGAAAAAAATTGGTTCATTGCTGTTTAAGTAAAAGTTTCAAACTGATATCTCTGACTTCATTTAAGATTCATTCATAAATTATTTTCTGTTATATTTGTGTATGGTATTGTGAGAGAGACTGAGACTGATGCGGGGGAGGCGGTGTCCTCACGGTGTAATGGTTAAAGCAATGGATTGCGGAATCGCAGTAAGTGAGTTCATACTCCGGTTGCACTATTACATTCACTTTCAGGCAAATACCCTTGGGAAAGGTATGAATCCCCTTATCCTCCCAGCTATGGGTTAAATAGTACCACTACTGTTCTAGGAGAATGGCTTTGGGATTAAATAACCTACAAAGTTGATATGCCATTAAACAAAGAAACTGAAACTGAGGCTGATGCAACCAGGAATATTCTACTGCTCTTTAGATAACAGGAGTGGAAGAAATGGTAAGAAATAACAATAGAATCAGCAAATAGGGTCAGATTTCTGAACAAAAATGTACAAGATGTTTTTTATCCTTTTGTGAGATAAAGGGTTTACAAAGAAGCTAAGTCATTGAATGCCCATTCTATTGAATCAGCAAGGGTTCAAGTACTTCTTATGGGCTGTCCTAGTTGTTTGGTTAATTGGCTTGGTACCAAAACGATATGTTCTGAGTGTTATGCATGGCCTTTTAGGCAAGTGAGAAAACTATGACATGTAAAAGATGCATGAGGGATGGCAAGAATGAAAACTGGCCATTGTTGAATATGTTGTTTATATTTTTGATTTGATCAAGAAAGCATCTGCCACATTAGTCAGTAGTGCTTTCTGATTGGCCAAAAAAGGCCTAATTCTTGGTCACATGATAGTTCACTGCTATATTTGCAGCAGTCAGACAGTGACTTTGAATGGCCCACAAACTTGTATTTTTGACTGCAATGAAGAGATATGAATTACAATGAGATTTGGTTTAAAATATTACATAACTCATCCTAAAATAGCGACATCGTATCCATTATGAATTACTTTCAGACTTTAGACAAATTATCTATATGATATTACAAGAAGTTATTATTGCTTAGTCTTTTAAACATTTTGTTCCTTTCAAATGTGACAAAATTATTTACCCATGAATTGGCATGATCAGTCATATCAGAAAGTCACACAGTTATTTAAAAAATTACAAGATATAAAATGTATCCATAAAAATAGTTTTTATTTCAGATAGTATAAAATTTCATAATTTCCCAAATATGTGTTAAAAAAAATCAGAAATATGAATATAGAGATGATTATTGAAATTATTTCATTGAACATTTTTGTGATATATTTAATTAGATTTCTATTGGTTCAGCAACTACACTTTTGTCCCTGACAGAATTTGTGGATAGACAAACAAGTAGAAAGAGTCACAAATATTTCAATTCTAATTCTAGTATGATAAAACAACAAAAAAGTGTAATAAGATGAATATTCGTATTTTTAATGTAAGATGCACTAGATATTTTCAAACAGAAAACAAACATTCTGAGTAATCATACTTAATCAAATAGCTAATTATATAAGGTATGAGATTTCTAGTATTCATGAAATATATATATATATATATATATATATATATACACACACACAAGAGAATTTTCTTCTCCCACTTTCAACAAAATGCCTTTTACATAAAAATTCAATCAATATTTATCAAAGATAACTGTAAGGAGACCATACTCATAAAGAAACCTGTATTCATTGGTAGAGGCTTACAACTATAGCAGATAAACCCTTACTGAATGAGCTGAGTTCAAAAACATTGAAACTCAAGCTGTTAAATCAATGAACTATTAATTTTCTTCAAAATAGTGGCATTCAACATAGTTCCAGCGAGTTTTCATTGTTTAAAAATTCTATGAAACTTCTCTTTTGATAGGGTGTATTTCTTTTAATAATCTCCACATCATCAAATCTTACCTGTGAGATAAATTTTCAATTTAGGAAACAAGAAAAAGTCAATTTAGTTAATGTGATGGGTGTTGCAAGGAAATGCTAAATCATGAATCTATCAAATTACAGACTTTTAGCTCAGATCATTAACTTACACAGTTGGCCCAAATCAGTAAACCAAATATTAAAACTGGATGTCTATAATTACATTTGCAGATTTGATATAAATATACAGATGTTCTTAGCCCATCACCCACTTTGCCATTAAGGAGAGTGAAGCTATACAATCCACTTTGTCATTAGGCTGAATGCTTTAAGTTCCTTAAGTTATGTTCTAAGTGACAAGGCGAATCCCCTTGGTAGAGTGGCTAACATGCTGGACTGTGATATCATAGAGAATTCAAACTTCAGTCACATTATTATGTTCCCATTCAGACTTATACTCTTGGGAAAGGCATGAACCTTCTTATCCTCTCAACTATGGGTTAAATAGTATTATTACTATCCGTCTATAAAGATGGCTTTGGCATTAAATAATCCATGAAGAATGATATGACATTAAACAAAGAAACCAAACCAAATTAAGTGACAAGAGAACTCTATTAGTTATGTAGCTTTTTATTTCCCTTTTTCATCAAATGTTTTTGATGTTTTAATCATATATATATATATATATAATGTTTATTATATTTGTTTTGTAAATTCTTGCTTGTTATTCTATAATTAAAATGTTTTTGCAATTTAAACAATTTTAAGTTTGTTCGAATTTGCCAATTTTCTTGAACCAATGCCAGTACTCACCTGAATTCTCCATGTGCTAAAAACCTTCTGGAAATCCACTTGCAAGCATTCTAATGGTAATTAAAAAGGATTAAACAAAGAATATGTATATTGGGTTAAGAGACCAGGCAACATCCATACATTGCTTCTAAACTTGACTCAGCCCTGCTACCATCTTTTCAGTTGTTCTTCTGCTAAATCTGACCATTTATTATGATTATTCCATCAAGTATGATGATATTTCTAAATAGACAACATAATCCAGTTTTCATGGTGAATGTATTGTTGATTATAGGAGTAATAGTAGTTGTATTATTGATTCTGTGATTTATATAATGCAGAACTCATTAAAAGTAAGTTTTGTGAGTTGAGATGAATTACCATCTGATGATCGGTGTGTAAGTTAATCAACATTAATATTTGTTTGATTTTCAAAGTTCACATTATCACAAGGATAACAAAAATAACTCGGGCATTACAAAGGTCAAATTCACTACAAAGTTAAACAGTTTTTATGATGAACATTGAGAAATAATTAAGTCTAAGCCAGACAAGATTTCATAAATCCAATTAAAATATAAATATAAACACAAATATTTGATTGTAGGTTTTATTGAACTGTATAATGATCTTAATGTTCAGTTTGTATTTTTCAAAAAAAGTTTTGTATGGAAAGAAATTGAGTAACTGTACATATAAAGTGTGTTCAAACAAATGTTCAAAAATGAAATATGACTGAAATGTAGCAATGACCTTATTCTAGTATATTTAAAAAAATGAAGCACCATGCCATGTAAGTTAGAAATCAAGCTATATGTGCTCAATTAGATGTATATGGAGTACATATGTATCCCCTTCACTGAATTAAATAACAAATAATATTTGTTTCAAATTGGGCAAACATTCTGGAGACCTTTTTAATGTTGCAAGAAGCTTATATGGCAGTTTTTATCGGATGTAATGAATAGCCATGATATAGATGTAATATGTTATGAATAGTGCAGCAAGATGGGAAACAACTTATATAGTGAGGTGAAATAGGCATGCACTAGTCTTACATGTAAGATATCAGAGAGAGGAAAGCATGGCTGCTCTGAGAGTCACAACTTAAAAGAAACCGGTCTTGTGTTCAAAGTAAATCCCGCAATACCAACTCGTGATGTATGCAGATTTCAAATGCTAATCCCTAAAAAGTGGATTACCAAAGGAAGAACATGGAGGTTTTGTGTTCAGGCTGTGACTTAAGCACATGAGTACAGACTGTGTTAAGATTGAAGAGAACATTATAAAAGCTTTGCAGGCTTGTGTAACCCAAGAAATCACTACCAAGATAGAGGATTACTACTCTGCTTTGGAAACCAACTGTTTTTTATGGAAAATTAATTTTTTTGTTTACTCTACAATCTAGGACTTTATAGGATTTTCTAATGTTACAATGGACTTTTATAGGGGCTCATGAATGATACCAGTATTCTAAATTAGGAAGATCTATGAAAGGCGGTCCCAAATTTGGCTGACCTTTCAAATCAGTAAATGAGGATTCATATGCTAAGTAAAACCAAGCAGTTATCATCTTCACCTAATACTTATTGGGTTTAACGATAAGGTTGCTGGCATACAAGACAATTCTTGTATGCTAACAAACTTACTCTCTCGATTTCTTATGGACTATACTTTTTTTTTTTTTCAAAACTGAAATCCACAATTGATTTTCATTGACAGAATAAAATGTGCAACAAGATGGTAGATAATCCCTCAAAAACTAGGAGAAAATGCTGGTTACAGTGTATAAACAGTGATGTAAAGTAATAAATCTGTTCTGGAAAACTTCAGTTTCTTTTTGGACATTTTTCAAATACGAAAATGCCTAGAATGCTTCCTACCAAAGAAATCCTTAGGGAAATTGGTTTGGTTTGCTGGGTTGGTTTTATGGCATATGAATCTTTGTTGGGTTATTTTATGCCAAAGTCTGTTTAACAATTATGGTGTTCAGTTATATACAGTAAAAGAAATTGTTTTCTCTTTGATTTTAAACAGATAAACACTTCATAATTTGTTACATTATTATTGTTTTGAGATTCAATGTATTCAAGTGGTTTAGAACCATTTTTAAATTGATCTCAAACAGATCAATGGGAAGCTAACAGGTTAAAGTGTAACATAACGGAATGGCTCATAGGAAACTGAATGAATAGATAAATAAAGCAGAGAGTAGTCACTGACTAACAAGGCTGAAAATGACTAAAGAAAACTGGAGGTCCGAAATCTTGTGCTCATTTGTGGTGCAAGTGGAAGTTGATGTTTCTGCTCCTGACATGACGGGGGTGGGGGTGAGGGGACAATTTGTTTTTTTTTTTGAGGTTTGATGGGGAGACATGAGAAGGTAAAGATGTCAGTAGAACACCAGCCATGAAGATGTAAGGGACAAAAGTTTATGAACCCAAATTTGATGGGGGCATTCCAAAGAGGGTGTTAGACTACGTAACCCAGCAGACAAGCATGTTAGAACCAGGAAAAAATTCAAGGTCTGTTTCTGCTCTCTCTTTCCCACCATGATATGTTGCTTAGATTTTCATCTAGCTGAAGCGGTTGTCTCATGTTTCAATCCTCCCTTTCTTTCTCCTGGTGGGTTATTATTACCTAATAGTAAATAAACCTTGGTGTATGTTTAACAGTTTCGTATTCGTCAACTTATTACCATGTTAAGGTCACAGCAGGGGTCTAAAGTCTCTTTAGTACTGCTATAATGCAAAAGTTGAGCTGGTAGTGAAGAGGTGACTTTAAATACCCAAAATCTTCAAAACCATTGCTTCACCATGGGATGCAGTTTAATGTAATACTCAGGAGACTCTTAGTAGAGGATGAAGTATGTGTATTTTAGGTCCCATTGACAGGATGATGGGAAAAATGTTAAATTCAAGAAGTGCTAAAGATAGATGGGCTATTGAAATAAACTTAATTTTACAGTTAATATAATTTTTTGGTGGGAATGGGTAAAAATAATTTTACAAAAGAAATTCAAATAAACTTAATGATATCCATGTTATTTGAAAAACAATGTAAAAAAACTTTTTTGCATTATTCTTTTTCTGTTTTACTCTTAAACTGGTCAAGTGCAAATTGTCCTGAAAAACCATGATTGTTGCTTGAATCAAGATTTAAAAATAGTACAATAAATATAGAAATGAAAATTAAAAGATAAATATAAAATATTCATCTATTCATATTTTTATTATTTTGCATTTAGTTTTGAAGAAGTATTAAAGTTTATGCTCGAGAAAATAATAATTGTATTCATTTGCATATTTTATGTTTTTATTGAATAGCTTTTGAAATAGCCATGTGATTTCCATGGAAACCAATACTACACTCAAAGGTACCAATCAATATGTAAATAATTCTTGTTTTTGACAACAACTCAGCTAATTAAAAATGTTCAAAAGACTAAGCAATAACTTGTATAGTCGTGTATGGCACTTTGTGTAATGTCATATTGAAGTATATAAAGTCTGTAAGTACTTCAGAGTGAATGCAGTGTGGCTATTTTGAGATAGGTGAAAAAATAATTTATGAATGAAACTTAAATTAAGTCGGAAATATCTTTTTGAATCTGTGCTTGGACAGAAATGAACAAAATTCTTTCTCTTGTTTTTCCTTTTTATTCTTTGACTGTTCAAGAGCAAGCTAGCCTAGAACACCCTGATCTTGACTCTAATCAAGATTTTTTTTGAAATTCCAAAATAATATCTTGATTTAAATCCTCTTATAACCTTAAAGTTATCCAGTTTATCTAATTAGAGTTCAAAGTATGACTTCATAAAAAATCTCACTTCAGATAATGCTTTTCATTAAAAAAATATCTAATATGCATAAATGCTGCTTGGTAGATACAATGATTAAGCATCTGCCATTTTTTGCCTAATTAACCTCAGATGAATATGTGGTTTTAATTAAGCAAATGAAATTTTTCATTGACCTTGGAGATCTTCATCAGGTTGAGTGAAAATTACTGGTTCAAAGGAATTATTCACTTGTAATTATATTTCCTTGTAGACAAAGGCATTTATACAAAAAAAATATACTTCCTTCATGAAATATTTTCAGTTATTAAAGATTATTAACCTTTTTAATATCTAAATCATTACAACAAAAAAGATTTTAAAAAATGATTCACAAAACAAATTCAAACTTCACTTAAAAGTGCTGACATCTTTGTTCAATGCCATCCATCATTCCACTTTTTTTAAAAGACTGTCCATGACTATCATGTTTGGTTGAACAGAAGTCAAAATATCATTTCAAGAAAAATATTTTATCTTTAAAAATATAAAAGTTTAAAAAATTTAATAAATGATTTTTGTTTAATATTTTAAAACCTTTGGCAATTCACTCTCATATACTGTGGATTCTCAGTGGTGTAGTGGCTAACTGCTGGACTTTGACATCATAGTGAGTTAGTTCAAACTTCAGTTGCACTATTACATTTACTTTAGGACTATTGCTCTTTCAAAAGGCATGAACCCTCTTATCCTCCGAGCTATAGGTTAAATAGTATCACTACTGTTTTTCTACAAAGATGAATTTGGAATTAAATAACTCATGATGGTTGATGCCGTGAAAAAAACCAAAACAAACCCTCATTTACCCTGTAATTGAGAAAACAAAATTCACAAAAATCAAGTGCAAAATACATTTTAAATTCAGTACAGGATGTGACCATCTTTGTTTGAGCTATCCCATCAGTCCATTAAAAAAAGCTGTAAAGGATGCCTATAATAACCTATTTACCAATAGCATCTGATGAGTTCTTCCTTCGATGAAAATATTCGGCTTACTGTTTCAAAGGCTTTTAAAAAAATAATCAATAAATAAGACAATTTTTCTTAGATTTTTATTTTTTTGAGTCTTACAATAGCACAAATTGAAACTCCAATATAAGAATAGCAAAGAACTCAGAAAAATTTTCCTACTACTTCAGTTTCATGAATCTCATTCTCTAAGTAAGCAGCAAAATGGATGGAATAAGTTAGTCTTTATGTACTAGGAAAACTTTCATGAATTTTAATATTAATTGCATATTGCTCTACTTATGGAGTACTGTGCATATTTTTTAAAATTTTTACTTCGCAATTTTATTCTGTGTGTGTGTGTGTGTGTGTGTGTGTGTGTGTGTATATATATATATATATATATATATATGGGTTGGCTGAAAAGTTCATTGGCTGACTAAGATAATTTCATAGAATGTGACAAAATGAGGTTTATTTTCAACATAGTCCCCTTTGTAATCGGTGCACTTCTTCCAAATTTTATTATATATCATCATCATCATCATATCGTGCTGGCAGCACGGATATCCCTGACCCTCTCTCGCCACTCCTCCCTATCGTTCATCGCCCTAGGTAGGTCTTCAGGACAACATCCTGTATCCTCACATAGCTGCTGAATGTACGTTCGAGCTGGTCGTCCTGCTTTTGCGCGGCCATGTGTGGGGATCCATAAGAGTACATCTCTTATGAGTTCATCTCTGCTTCTCCAGCAGTGTCCTGCATGTCTGGTTCGTCTAACTTGAATAGTTTTTGTGATAGGGTGCAGGTGGCCGTACAGTTGGTGTCTTGTGGGGTGTTGCTGCCAGGACTTGTTTAGGATTGCACGCAGCATTCTTGTGTAATTGCCATCTAGTTTCTTCTCCAGCCGTTTTGTTAGCGTCCATGTAGTGCATCCATATAGCAGTATCGATGTGACCGCTGCCTCTGAAAATTTCTTTCATTAGTGTTGCAGTGCTTGGACCCCATTGCCAAAAAAATCATTAACATGAGATTTGAAATTATCATTAACTTTTCATCCCACCCTAGTAAGTGTGTGTAATATATATTGAAGCCATCAATATCAAAAGTAAACAACCAGACAACCAATAAAATCTAATGCTGGCACTAACAAACTAAGTATATTCACCAATTAACATGCTAACCACAGCATTCACAACAATAGTTAACACTTCCAAAAAAGATTTTACATCCAAACAAAAGCAAACGATACCTACAAAAAATAATCCCTGTGAAGATGATCAATTGATACGATCAAAAGTTCTTGGGAGCAGAACCTTGGGCAACTTTTATATCAATGGGTTCCTGATACAAAGAAACTTGTAAGAAAGCTAGAGAAAAACAAAAGATCTTAAAAAAGAAAATTCTGTGATCTTTAACCAAACTTGTCTAAACAATATATATATATATATATATATATATATATATATATATGTGTGTGTTCAATAAATAAAGGGAATTTTTTTTCAAAAGAAGCAAAATTAATTACTTTTTCAGAATTTTTTTTCCAGAAATGAAAACTTTGCATTGTTTGGAATTGGTTTATAGTAAAAAGTATTTTGATCTTGCAAAAATATTTTTTGAGGCTATTCAAAATGGGAGCAAATCAGTGTTCTTCTGGCTTAAACAGAGATCTGTTAGCAAATTTTCCTGACTGAGAAATGCTAACCATATGAAAGAATGTGTATGAAAAAGTGAGTTTTTGTAAAAAAATCTTTTAAAATATGCTCAGCATGGGTTTGCTATAACTAGGTTGAGTGAAAAAGACAGTTTATGGAATGGAAACACACTGACTCTCCAGTTAAGAAAAAGTTTTGAGTACAGCAGTCAGAAAAGGAGGTAATCATGAAAGGCTTCATCACTATTGATTTCCTTGAAAAAAAAAGGGGGCAACTATAAACAGCACTTCCTATTACCAACTCATTTGACAACATTCAACTTATCTATTGAATAATCAACATATATGCAAGGTCAGTCTGGAAATGAGTCAATCATTTTGAATATTTTCAGATTTAATTGTATTGACCTGATGTAAATTGGTAAACAAACAGAGGAGATCTTACTGTGCATGTACAAACAAGTACTCTTGTGTAGGGTTAGTCAATCAGCAGTAAAATGCCATTGAGTGAGTTTGCCTAGTATGGGACTGTCATAAGTTAATTTAACGATACCAAGATTTTACTATTTCTGGTTAACATTATATAATCAAAGCAGATATGATAAGATTCCACACACACACACACACACATATATATATATATATATATATATATATATATTCCATAAGAAATAATAGAATCCTAGTATACTTGGTTTAGAAGAAATTTAGACTTTTTACCCAAATATTTGTTGCTTGGGTGTACTTAGTTATGGTTAATACTGTGTATAAATTTGACCCTAAGAAATTTTTGTTCATGAAACAAAATGAAACCTTCTATTTTATATTCTGTATGCAGAAAAGCCTAAATATCAAAGTTGTGGAAATGGTCAGCTTGATAAAGATGAACAGTGTGATGGAGGTTACTTAAGTTTGATTGGTCAGGATCCTTGCTGTGACAAATCATGTAACTTTATTGGTGATGCTACATGCAGGTGAGTGATGAAAATGACATTTTATTCAAGTAACTTTAGTCTTCGTTTTTCTTGAAAATTAGTCTTTTTGTTTGTTTCTATTAAAAAATTTGAAAGTAAAATGATTTAATTTTTTTATATTGCCCCTCAATGTTAGATAATTTCTTAAATTTATTTTGACATTCCTCTCCAGATGATGAAAAGGAGTCAAAAACCATTTTGTTTTTTTCATACTTTTGCACTTTTATTCACACCTTAAAATGTTCATGCTATCTCTGATGGTGGGTTTCTTTTGCTTTGTATTTTTTCTTCTTTGCTATATATATATATATATATATATATATATATATACACACACACATATGAGTTTTGTGCAAAAAATTATAAGCTTCACGCCAAAAGAAAAGCATAACTGAACATTTTGGTTGTGGAAACACTTTACTACTTCTTATAAAACTAGAAAAAAATAATTTAGATTTTTCCGTTAATATCATTTATATATAAATATATGGGTGTGTAAAGAATGCTGTGAGCAATATTGAACAAGTCCTGGAGGCAGCACCCCATAAATTAGCTGCTGTACGGCCACCTACCACCCATCACAAAAACTATCTAAGTTAGATGAACCAGGCATGTGGGACACTGCTGGAGAAGTAGGGATGAACTCAAAAGCGACATACTCCTGTGGACCCCTTTACATGGATGAGCAAAGGCAGGAAGACCAGCTAGAACCTATATACAACAGCTCTGTGCTGATACAGGATGCAGACTTGAAGACCTACCAGGAGCAATGGATGATAGAGACGGGTAGTGAGAGAGGGTCAGGGAGAACTGTGCTAGCAGCACAACATGATAATGATGATATGGGTGTGTATAATGTAACTCAGCAAAAATGGCACATCATAGAAAGATTTTTATGAGAATAATATACTTAAAAAGCTTTAAGAGAACAAATAAGTTTTCAGTCCAATTTGCAAACAAAGGATAATTTTATGGGGTTTGTACCCACAATTAATGCAAATTTTTTTATTATTCAAATTATTAGTATAATGGAGATAGCAATAAAATACAAATCAGAATTGTTTGTTCCTTCCAAAACAGAAGCATCAATATCATTATGGACTGCTGTAACAATGGAAACCCGTATGGTTCATTTCGTATACATATGAATATTGACTTTAGCTGGCAGGATTACAAACATTCTGTAATTTTATGTTGCTTTTATGTGTAAGTCTTTCTATTCTCATGAATAGACTAGAAATATTTGCAATCCCTTCTTATCTTAGAGAAATAAAAGAAAAATTAAGGCAGTAAATTTTGTTTATATAATCTGTATTTATACTGTAGTCTTTCTTTAATGCATATTTTGTTAAAAACCCACTAACAAGATACTTTTCATCTGATGGTGAGGCTACTAGAGCTTTGGGGATTATGGATTACTCCTTCATTGTCATTGCTGCTGGGTCTACTCAGACTTCGAGTGGTACCACCTGATATCTATGGGTTAAATAGGACTGTTTGACATTTAAACTGTGTAAACAAATAATTATGTTAAATTGGATTATTAGAAATAGAACTTTTTGTCTAGTTAACTGTGTGAAAATGAATGATTAATGTTTAACTGAATTGTTAGTGATACATAGCAATACTTGAAACCATTCAACTGTGTGCTAACAAATAAGTAATGTTGAAGAGAATTATTTGTGTTCCTTAAGAATACTTGAAACTCATCATCTGTGTGCCTAAATTGAATTGTTAGTGTTACATGATGGTGCTTGAAACCATTTAAGTCTGTGCAAATAATACTATTTATATTAGATAGCAATATTTAAAATCATTTAAATGGGTGCAAATTAATAATTCATACTAAATAGAATTATTCATATTAGAATATTTGGAACCATTTAACTGTTT
Source organism: Sepioteuthis lessoniana (assembly GCA_963585895.1). Classification (NCBI taxonomy): domain Eukaryota; kingdom Metazoa; phylum Mollusca; class Cephalopoda; order Myopsida; family Loliginidae; genus Sepioteuthis; species Sepioteuthis lessoniana. Next base: position 60,604,156 of record OY757920.1, read on the forward strand.
GCAAACAAATTAGCTCTGCTCTATTTAAAAATAAGATTACCAACAAACTATTGACTCAAATCATGAATAACCATTTAAATGTATTCAAACATATGAGCTTTGGCTCGTTTAAAAATGTTATCTACAGACTCTGGATTTACAAATCATATATTGTATGCATAAAGACGATTTGGCATTAAATAACCTAGAATATTTGATATGCCATAAAAACCAACCACTCCAAAACAAAACAAACCAAAGATTCTTTTTCAACAATTTTTATTGATTTTTTTTTTTTTTGTTATCTTAAAAAAAAAGATTACAATTACTAGTAGTCATAATTACAAAAAAAAAAAAAATAAAATAAAAATAATGCATTAACTAGCATTCAGCTGGGGAACCAGTTTATTAGACATATTTTATAACTGAAAATTTTATACTTCTGTTATTGCTCAGCCGGCTGGGGCTGTAGAATACACCGACTGCTTCTCTGCAGAGGGGTAAGATCCCTCCAACGAGTGTCCTGGGTATGACACTAAACATTCTGATAGCGAGGTTCCAGCAATGCTGGAGCTTTGGGGAATGCGGATTACCTCTTTATTGCCATCGCTCCCAGGTCCACTCTGGCCCGGAGTGGCAGCACCTGATAAGAGTCCTATTTATGGGTTAAATAGAACTTGAACGGTGGTTGGCGTTTACTGTTTTTATGCATTTAAACTGCGTATTTATGCGGAACTAAATTGTTTAAAATAGAACTGTTTTGACATTAAAACTGCATACTAATGCTACACTGAATTGGTCAAAATAGAACTGTTTTGACATCTAAACTGTGTACTTATGCTAAACTGAATTATCTGAAATAAAACTGTTTTGACATTAACTCTGTGTATTGCCTAGTCGGTTGGGGCTGTAGAATACACTGACTGGACCTCTGCAGTGGGGTAAGACCCCCCCCCATGAGTGTCTTGGATATGACACTAAACAGTCTGAGGGTTCGGTCCCAGTAATGCTGGGGCTTTGGGGAATATGGAACACCCCTCAACTGCCAGGTCCACACTGGCCCAGCATGGTAGCACCTGATAGGGTCCTATCTATGGGTTAAAAAGAACTAACGGCATATTTATGTTAAACTGAATAGCTCAAATAGAATTGTTTTTGACAATTAAACTGTGCTTACATTTAAACTGCTTGCTTATGCTAAACTGAATTATTTGAAATAGAACTGTTTTTTGACATTGAAACTGTACTTACATTAAACTGATTTGTTTGATATAGAACTGTTTTGACATTTAACTGTGTGTAAACAAAATCTGTGATTATACTAGAACTGCTTGACTAAACTGAATAGCTCGAAATAGAAATGTTTTTCACAATTAAACTGTACTTACATTTAAATTGTGTGCTTATGCTAAACTGAATTATTTAAATTGAAATGTTTTTGACATTGAAACTGTACTTACACCAAACTGAATTGTTATATATAACTGCTTGAATAGTTTGAAATAGAAGTGTTTTTGTCAATTAAACTGTGTACTCATGCTAAACTGAATTGTTTTAAATAGAACTGATAATTTTCATAAAAATGGATTTGGTGTTAAATAACCTACAAAGGTTGATATGCCATAAAACCCAACAAACCAAACCAAACTATACTTCTGTTAGGAGTACACAAGATCCTACATTTACTGTCATGAACAAAGATAATGTAAATTTTAAAATTCTAATGTAGCCAACATGAGAAAAAAAAATACTGATATTTAAAATCTTTCATACAACAAAATTTTCTGTAGATTTTAAAGAAAAAGTAATATTTTGAAAATAACCAATGGTGGTAGAAAGTTCTCGGGGGGGGAAAAAAACTTTGGGATTTTTTTTATGAAACTGAATCAAACTTAAAAAACCTTGTAAGATGATAACAAAAAGAATCAATAAAGATTGTTAAAAAAAATATGGTTTTGTTTTTTAACAATACACACACACGTACAAATGTACCTATAATTTCTGCGTCACATGTTGAAAGGAGAGAATGATATTTCTATATCTATATTAGAAAGGAAAGAAAAAGAATCGCAACAATTTGTTAGGTGTATATTTTGTGAAACGTCAAAACGTGTTCATGCAAAAAAAAAAAAAAAACAAGCCCGGGAATCTGATAGACAAAACATCAAATATATAAAGAAGAGATTCTCTTGAGCACATAATATCTGAGTTCCAGTAATTCTCAAAGTTATGGAAGAAACTTTTTCTATTAAACAATAATCAACATCTGGCACCATTCCTACATCATGGAAGGCAGCCACAACAATCCCTATCCTAAAAAAACAAAAATATCTCACAAACCCTACCAGTTATAAACTTAAGCATTAACCAGCTGTCTTTGCAGAACTCTCAAAATGATGATCAACCTGAGACTGACATGGTTCCTTGAATCAAACCATCTCCTCTCAAACCTCTAAGCAGGCTTCAGAGCCAAAAGAAGTACCATTGCCCAAATAGTTTGCATAGAAATGCTCATTAGAGTAGCATGTTGTGGCCATACGGCATACTCAAGATCTCAGCCTACAAGGCAGACTCCCCAACTTCATAAAACACTTCCGAGAAGATTGAAATTTTCCAACACAAATAATTCCGATCAAAGACCAAATGAAACAGGTATACCTCAAGGTAGCATCCTATCTGTAATCCTCTTCATAATTAGAATTAATAAGATAACGACCTGTCTCCTTCCAAAAATCCACAAATCCCTATATGTTGACAACTCCTCATTTATGACAGCTCCCAAAAATATGGCTGCCATAGAAAGAAAAATCCAACAATATATCCAAAAGATATTAAAGGAACCATAGAAAATGGATTCAAAATCTCAAATAACAAAACCAAATGCACGCACTTCAACCAAATTGAACAAGTCCTGGCGACAACACCCCACGAGACACCAACTATACGGACACTTGCCCCCCATCATGAAAACTATACAAGTTAGACGAACCAGACACGCGGGACACTGCTGGAGAAGCAAGGACAAGCTCATAAGCGATGTACTCCTGTGGACCCCCACATATGCATGTGCAAAAGCAGGATGACCAGCACGAACTTACATACAGCAACTATGTGAGGACACAGGATGTAACTCTGAAGACCTGCTGGAGGCGATGAATGATAGGTAGAAGTGGCGAGAGAGGGTCAGGGATATCCGTGCTGGCGGCGCGACATGATGATGATGATGATACTAAATGTTACTGAAATATTCATGACCATCAATACAAATTCTTAGGCATTACACTTTATTCAAAATTATCTTAAATTCCATATCAAACAACTGAGGACCATATGTAATCAAACTATCCAACTCCTTTGAGCCATAGCCCACACAGACTGGGTTGCTAACAAAAATACCTTAATCAAATTATACAGACCTCTAACACAATCAAAACTTGATTATGGCTGCTTTATGTATGGAGCAACCAGAAAGTTCTACCTCTGAGAAGCTGAAACCATCTACCACCAGAGATTCCATATTACTTTAGGTGCCTTCACCATCTCTCCTTGAGAAGACATAAACATGCACTCCAATATTATACCAAACTCATCTTATGTTCCTAAAACTCTATCTATAACTGCCTTATAGAAATAAGATACAAAAACCCATTTGAAAATAAAACAAAGGCTATCAAGCTTCATAATCTTAGAATCCAAACCTCCTCAATGAAATCAAAATCAACTCCGAAATAATACATAATATTATCCTCTTAAAAACGGCCCCATGGATCATAAATCAAGCCAAGGTAAAACTAGAACAAACCAAATTATTCAAAACCAAAACACACCCCATCACTTTACAAGAGAAATTCCTCAACATCCAAAATAACTTCCCAGATCATCTCCACATCTATACAAATGAGTCTAAATAAGGAAATGAAAGTTGGTTGTGCTGCTATCCTCCAAAACCAAGAACTGCTAAAACATCTGCCAAATGAATCATCAATCTTTAGTGCAGAAGTCTCATTTATTGACTTCGCCATAAACATTAGAGCTAACCACAAATCCTCCAAATTTATCTACTCAGACTCTAAATCAGTCCTCTTAGTACTACAGGACAAAGATACATCAACTCTTCTCATCACAAAACTCTTAAATACGATGAACACTCTTTTAAAAAATAATAGCATCATTCTCACCTTGATATCAAGTCACATTGGTATATATGGGAATCAAAGAGCAGACAAAGCTGCAAAAACACTCCTGACAGACATATCCAATACACTGATCTAGAACCAACCATTTCCAATGTGCAAAGTACCCCTTATAGTCAAACACATTCACTTAAACTGTGACAGTTTCAGACAAATTCACCCAAAATATTATCAGTCATGCAACCTAAAGGACCTTTTAAAAAACACCAAACCAGAGGACATTTTGAATTTTCTAAAAAAACCACCTTTTCATCAAAATTTGACTAAATCAACTTTTTCACTAAAATCTGACTAAACATAATCAAACACTATCATAAAAACCCATATCCACCAAAGACAAAACTCATCTACCCTTTTTGGCATTAAATAACCCTTGTAGGTTGATATACCATTAAACAAAATTCAAGTTCATATTTTCCAGGATATTTGGTAGATTTTTGTTATTTATCTTCTTTTTTCTCTAGTCTATGAAAATATTTATTTACATATATCCTTTGTGTGTGTGCATGCACATATATATACACTTATGTATACGTACACATATTTTCAAGGGCATTGGGTGAATTTAATGTGTGTGAGAATGTTTGTATATGTGCATTCAGGTTAGTCATTGGCCTGCTATATTGACATTATTTTAAAGTCTCCCTTGTTGCATTCATAAAGGTGTTTTGATGTATAAAATTTTCTATTTTCTGGTAGTTTAATGTTGCTTTTATGTAAGAAACTTTGTTGTTCAGTGTTTGAGTGCAATCTATGTATATCTCATTGCAGTTTGTGCATTTAATTATGTAAACTACATTTTTTAAATTGCAGCTTAGATTTCTATTTATTAGACATGTTGTTTTCAGGTTTCCAATGGTGTAGGATTTTCCTTCTATGATTATATTACATATCTCACATCTTCTATTTTTGCATTTTGTGACTTCATACATTGTAAGTTCCCCAAATTTAGATGAGATTAGTGTGTATTTTAAGTTTTTGGTTGTCTTTTGCTTTTAATAAATTTTGTTATATACATGTGTGTGTGTGAAAAATTCTTTGTCACTAAATTTTCGCATCTGTTGATTGTATCATGCTGATAACTTCAAATATGTAAATGAACACAAAGTCTCACATAATGCTATATAAATAATCCTTTTTCCAATATTCATACAACTTTTCTCATGAAATTTCAGTATAATACTTATAATATTAATGTGTGTGATTATGGTGATATAGTCATTGTTATTTTATTCATTGAAATAATCTTAATATATGAATATAATTATTTTCACTGTTCTTAAATTATATTTGTATATTGATAATGGGATTTTGATTCATTCACTTTTAATTATTTAGATTTATTTTATTCTTACTTTGAATATTTTTATGGATTCATCTCTCTTGAAATTTTTATGAAATTATTTTTTGTATAATTGTCCTTATTTTAAATAATGTATTTTCAATATTTAGGAAGCTATTTCATAATTTTAATCTAATTTATATGCAATTATTCATAACATTGTACATACTCAAAATGTTTGTATATGTGCACATATGCAGCATATGTTTGTGTGAGTCTGTGTACATGATTTTATATGTATAGTTTCATGATTTGACTTGCATACATGGATATGTGTGTACATGTTTGTATTTAGATGTTTAGGTTTGAAATAGAATAAATGCATGTGTTTACCAATGGTCCTGGAGACTGGGGTTCAATCCCAAGTTGAGTCATATCAAAGGTTCAAAAAATGGTGATTAATGCCTCTTTGCTTAACACACAACATTATAAGGTACAGATAAAGGGTAAAAAGAGCAATCCTGGGAGTAGTGCCCTCCCCTATAGTGTAGTAGCTATTGTAAAGGGAGCCTTTGGGTTGCTCTCAACTACTGTCAGACAAATTATTAATATATGAAGTAAATCTATTATAGTTTATTATAAAAAATATAGTTTCATGTCCTTTTATCTAAAAATGTTAAAAGGTACTTTAAATTTTTAAGTATTATAAGTATTGCAGTATGTAAATTACTGATACTGTAAATGAAATATAATCCTGAAAATTTTAAAGATAAAACATGTAAATTGAACATTAATATCTAATTTCAATTTAATGTATGAGTATTTGAGAGCTGTCTGGAAAGTATGCAGCCATTTAATATTAATAGAAAAATAGCCTACCTCGGGTAATGGCAGCTCAGTCTCTTATAAAGTAATTTCTTGATATCTCAATTATTTATCTTGGCATTTTTTCCACTTTTCAAAAGAGTCTGCTAAATCTTCTTTTGGGATTATCATCACCTGCCTAGATGCATTCTCTTTGAAGTCATCTACGGCATTTCAACTTTGAAAAAAATCACCTGTCAAACTTAGACTGTAAGACAATGACATAGCTTTGTAATGTGGTTTTACCATTAAACCCTACATAAGATTTGAACAATCTATATGCTTAGTCATTGTACATATGATAGTCATACTGAAGACAAATTTATTCATTGGTTTCTCCATGATGACTGGGGAAATCCACCTGATGATGTCCGTTTACACATGTCCATTAAACAAACAGTGAGAATATCTACATAGACAAAAGTTAATGAACCTCCAACAATTGTGACCTGTAATGAGAAACAATAATTGTAAAGGTATGAATGACAGTATTTAGTATTGGAGTAAAAATTGTTATATTTTGTAAATGAGAGTATTTTAAATGTATTTCTTAAAGAAAAACAAACTTACCATGGTGTACCATCTTTGCTGAGTTATGAATTTACACACATACACAAATGGTAATATATAATATACATAATAAAGAAAGATAATGAGAATTTTGGTTATCTATATGCATGTACACATTATATATTAGTAAATAGACACCAAAATCAGCAACCAAGCACTGATTTCATTTGTTACCAAGCACCATGGCATGTTGTTGAAATACAATTTTGACAAGATGTCATTGATTAATTATATCTTCTGTGTGTATAAGTTTCAGAAAGTGTGTGTTTGGTTTACACTTCAACGATGATGATACCCAAGTGTACATGCAACATGGGACAGTTTCTGACATTGGGAGTTACTCAGACTTCCCTCTACATTTATATTTTCATCAACATGGTGCCTAGAAACAAATGAAAGTGATACTTAGCTGATAAGGTAGACAGCTACTCGGTTAATCACTCAACAGAACTTGCATAGTTTCCATCAAAATAAGATTATTTATAAATGGATCTGCATGTTCTGTCAAGGATCAGAGTGGAGTATCTACATGTTCTGACTGGGATCCAAGTGTCACTCCTTAACCTTTTTTGCCTTGGGCCAGAGTTTATCTATCTGGTCTTGTTGATATTGGAAAGGTTTCATTATAAGATAGAAGTTATTTCAAATAAGTAATGGAAAACAGTTTAATTTTTGTTCTTACAACTTTCTCACTGTTGCAGAAATTAAGGGTAATGTCAAATCATATTGTATTAACCGAATTTACATAATAATTATTGTGTTCTTGTGATCCTGTAGACTGTAGGGAACAAATAAATAAATAAAAAATTAAATTTAAAAAAGAAAACAGATTTTTAAAAAAACTATTAAATTTGAAGAAACTCCCAGAGGTCTCTAACAGAAAAGGAGATGACACATACGTAAAAAAAGAAAAAAGGATTTCCTCTTGGTAAAGGGAGCAAAGTATTCTTTCTCTTACTCAGGCAGTGTCCGTCGAACCGACAACACCAATTTTGCTGTCTGGTGTTTTGGGCACCACGCTGCATCACAAGACGTAGCATTGGTTAGTCCCTTCACCCAAATAAATAAAGGAAAGTATAGAAGAAATGTTTTCGCCTCTTATCTTTTTTTCTATCTTTTCTTTTTGTATATTTCTTTTGGGACTTTCTTTGGGCAAGGCATTGTGCCGGCCAGTCAACATGGGGTAAAATAATATAACCAAAATATAGAGTCAGATATCTTACGGCAACACAGCCTTGCCCTTAGCCCCTGACCTTCAAAAGCCTTCAAAATTCCACATTGGTGAACCCCAAAAATGTGAATAATTAACACCCAGGATAAAGAAAATATCCCAACAAAAAAATTTCAAAAAAAAAAAAAAACAACAAAAACATACTAAACTGGAGACAGACGACTTTCCACATGGTACAAAAAAAAAAAAAAAATGTTAACACAGAAATCAGCATAGAAATGAAATGAACAACAACCTTCTGATACAAAAATACAGCACTTATCAACACACAGCCTAATGGACACTCAGCATTCCTACGCGAAAGAAAAAACAGCGAAACATTGAGAAATTTTCAATTTTCCCGCGGACCTAACTTCAAGAAGTAAGCAAGATGGACGAAAATACCAAGCACGTGGAACTTTTTCAGCAAAACTCCTACCTTATCTATCAACACACATTTTCACTTCCCAATTAGTAAAATAAGGTAACTTTTTAACTCTTTCACTCACCCTCCCCCTATTTTGGTTGCTGCCGCAACATGGTTTATCACTCCCACTACCTCAGTAAACCACCAACGACTGCTATGAATTTCGGAGTACCCCAAAAACTCACACTACTCCTCTGAACTATACTGCTACTTCTGTATGCCACCTTCTCGGCTCGTCAAAAAAATTTTTTTCCCAAAGTGCCATTTTGTAAAAAAAAAAAAACACGTACCACGAGATATACAAAAAAAAGAGAATTCCAGCAAATACTAGCGATTGAAAAAAAAAAAAAAGCTGACCACTGTCCACTGCAGAGTCATACTACCCTTTTTCCACCTATAAAAAAAAAAAAAAAAAAAGTAGTCACTACTACAGAAAATGCAACACTTAAACAAGCAAGCGAACACACACACACACACACACACACACACACACACACACACACACACACAAAAACAAAAAAAACACGGATTAAAAAATAATGAATAAATAAGTAAATAAATAAAAAAAATTATTCACGGATATTAAAAGAAGTTCCAATGAAAAAGCAAAAGGGTTAATGAAGAATAATCCTCTCAAACCAGACGATTACATTCAACAACTCTATGCACTACCAAAATTAATGCACATAAAAAAAAATTGAAATAAAATCTGTCACATCCAACGAGTCCTAGTTTTCCAGCCACCCTTAACAAATTACCAAAATTATTGAAAATTTGCAAATAAGATACAAGAATTTGATAAATAATCCTCCTAGAAAATAGGACAATTAAAAATCAATTCAGTCTTTTTGCAAAAAAGCGGGGGGCTGGACACACAAAAAAAATAAATAAATTAAAAAGCCTTGACACCCTTACAAATATTCATTTTTCTCTAAGAATCCTCCTAGTAGCTCCGCTACTAAGGTGCAGACGTGTGTAGGGAACAAATAAATAAATAAAAAATTAAATTTAAAAAAAAAAATAGATAAAAAGAAAAACGATTAAATTTGAAGAAACTCCCAGAGGTCTCTAACAGAAAAGGAGATGACACATACGTAAAAAAAGAAAAAAGGATTTCCTCTTGATAAAGGGAGCAAAGTATTCTTTCTCTTACTCAGGCAGTGTCCGTCGAACCGACAACACCAATTTTGCTGTCTGGTGTTTTGGGCACCACGCTGCATCACAAGACGTAGCGTTGGTTAGTCCCTTCACCCAAATAAATAAAGGAAAGTATAGAAGAAATGTTTTCGCCTCTTATCTTTTTTTCTATCTTTTCTTTTTGTATATTTCTTTTGGGACTTTCTTTGGGCAAGGCATTGTGCCGGCCAGTCAACATGGGGTAAAATAATATAATCAAAATATAGAGTCAGATATCTTACGGCAACACAGCCTTGCCCTTAGCCCCTGACCTTCAGAAGCCTTCAAATCCCACAAGACTCCTTGAAGAGCCATATCCTGCAGTGACGTTGCTGCTATTTTTGCAACAAGTAGGTTTTTATGGTTAAAGTTGCTAAATTACTTGTTTTGAATTTAGAAAATTTCTTTCAAGACCAGTTTGTCTATTTTCAATGAGGGAGTCCCCTATTGTGTAAAGGCCAATGTACGGGACTGTGACATTATCTTATATACAATGCTAGAGAGCCCAAACTGTTAACCTGTCTGCATCAACATGAAGGAAAATACAAGTAGCCTCCTCTGGGATTTGAACTCAATTCACCAAATACATATTATCACTACTATAACTGTTACTCCTCCTGCAAGTACACTGGTAATAATAATAATGTTATAAATAAGCATATGGTTGCAAGGAAAGGACAAAATACAGAGTTGCAATTGCCCAGTCGGCTGGGGCTGTAAGACTCCTCCAACGAGTGTCCTGGTTATGACACTAAACAGTCAGATGGTGAGGTTCCAGTGATGCTGGAGCTTTGGGGAATGCGGAGTACCCCTTCATTGCCATCACTCCCAGGTCCACTCTGGCCTAGAGTTGTAACACCTGATAGGGCCCTATATATTGGTTAAATAGAACTAAACTGCATTGTTTGAATTAGAACTGTTTGACTAAACTGAATAGCTTGAAATAGAAATGTTTTTGACAATCAAACTGTACTTACATTTAAACTGCATTGTTTGAAATGGAACTGTTTTTGACATTAAAACTGTACTTATACTAAATTGAATTGTTATATAGAATTGTTTTGATATTTAACTGAGTGTAAACAAAATATGTACTTATACTAAACTGAATTGTTTGAATTAGAACTGTTTGAATAAACTGAATAGCTTGAAATAGAAATGTTTTTGACAATTGATCTGTGTACTCATGCTAAACTGAAGTGTTTGAAATAGAACTGATTATTTGTATAAAAATGAATTTGGCAATAAATAACCTACAAAGGTTGATATGCCATAAAACCCAACCAACAGAGTTGCAAATCAAACAAGGAGAGAAGTGAAAAATTTAACAATTATATTAACAAACAAGAAACAAAAGGTTCAAACAATTGTGTTGGTGAATATAAGAATGTCTGTGAAATTGAGAAGAAAATGTTCATAGTTATATTGATAGGAACGAGTTAATTTTAGGAAATTTGATGGGTGTTAAATGGTAGTGAAAATTGAGAAGTAAAATGTTCCAATATTTGTGTTGGTAGGAGTGAGTCACAGACTTATGTGATAAACCAAAGTTTATGTTGATAGGGAAGGAGAAACATTGGTGTTGAAAAGGTGGAGTATAGGTGGGGTGGTGATTCTCGGGTCATATGGCTTCCATCAAAGGGCCATAGTAAGAAATTTCAGATGAGTTTGTGTGATATTGAATGCTGCAGGCGTCATAGTTGATGTTCTTCTCTCAAGGCCTTGGAGCTGACTGACTTTTGAACTTTTGTTGACCATTTTATAGTTGCGTTTGGATCAAATTGGTTCCAAAATACTTTAATGGGGAAGGTTGCTGATTGGGGTGAAAAAAAAAAAGAAAAGGAACTTTTAAATTGTAAATATAAAGTTACATTTCAACTGGAAGGATGCTCAGAGCCTACCTGTGCAGCAATGTGTTTTATTCATTTTGGTTTCGGTCATCATCTAAACAACATCTGGCTTTTGAAAAGCACATTTGTGGTGTTTTATTCGTTTGTTTATTCATTGTTTTTGCTTGTGAGTTATTTTGGAATGTATTAGTAAATCAGAAGGAATTTCTGTATATAACAATAATAAATGCATCCTCAAAGAGTGTAAAACAAGACAGAAAAATGTAGCCATGGTGTAAACTGACTGCAAAAAAGCCCACGATATGGTCTTGTGAAGCTGGATAATAGACTGTCTAAAAATGTACAAGATATCTAAAAAAATGACATCGCAGAAGCCATGAAAAACTGGTAAGTTGAATTGGCAGCAAGAGGAAAAACTTTAGCCAAGGTGAAAATCCAAAGAGGTTTTTTCTAGGGAGATGCACTATCACCATTACTAATTGTAATAGCAATGACACCACTCAATCATATACTTCGGAAATGCACAGGGTGCTACTGATTATCAAAATTCTAAGAAAAGATTAACCACCTAATGTACATGGACAACATCAAGCTGTTTGCAAAAAATGAAAAAGAGTTAGAGACTGTAATACAACAATAGGGATAGACAGTCATGATAAAGGAATAGGATTTGGCATAGAGAAATGTGCAAAGTTAAAAAATAACAAAAGGAATTAAACTACCATGAAAGAATCACAACACTTGGAGAAAAGGAAAACCACAACTAATTTGGAATATTGGAAGCAGGCATCTTTAAACAAGCAGAGACGAAAGAAAAAAAATAAGAAAATAGTATTTCTAATGAATGAGAAAACTTCTTGAAACCAAGCACTGCAGCAGGAATCTCATCAAAGGAATTAACACATGAGCTGTTCTCCATCTAAGGACCATTCATGAAATGGATGAAGAAAGGACTTCAACAACTGGACCAGAGGACAAGAAAACTAATGACAATGCACAAAGCCTTACTTCTGAGAAATCATATAGACAGACTATATGTACCAAGAAAAGGAGAATGATGACTTACCAGGATTGACAATAGCATGTATGCATTAATACAAGGACTTAAAGATTTCATAAAAAAGAGCAAAGAAAGACTAATTACAGTGACCAGAGAATAGCATTGACAATATAAATATGAAAAGAACAACAATATATTGGAAATTGGAAGAAAAATAACCATATGGATATTTCTGGTAACAAATTGGCTAAATATCACATTTGAAGACCTGGACATAGCTTTGAAAGGAAAACTTTAAGAGAGAAACGGAATCTCTTCTAATAGCTGCACAAAACAACACCATAAGGATCATGGCCCAGCGGTTAGAGTGTTCGCCAATGGCCCGGGAGACCTGGGTTCAATCCCAGGTCGAGTCATACCAAAGACTTTAAAAATGGAACTTGATACCACCTTGCTTAACACTCAGCATTATAAGGTACGGTTCAAGGGTAAAGTGGAGCAATCCAGGGAATGGAGTAGCGCCCTCCCCTACACCTTGGTGTAGTAGCTATCGAAAAGGGAGCCTTCGGGTCACCCTCGACTATGGTCGCTAACTTTACTTTACTTATAGTGAAAATAAATAATATGCAACAGAATAGCAAGTGTAGGGTATGTGGTGATAGAGACAAAATAATTAACCACATAATGAACAAATGTAGCAAACTAGCACAAAAAGCATTCAAGATTAGATACAACTGGGTGGGGAAGGTGATCTACTAGAAATTGTCCAAGAAATTGAAATTTGACCATACTGCCAAATGGTATATGCACAAACCAAAACCCATACTGGAAAATGTGGCACACAAAATCCTCTGGGATTTTGAGATGCAAATGGCACACCTAATACCAGCCAGATGACTAGACCTAGTGATGATTAGCAAAAAAAGAGAATCTTCTGAATTGTGGACTCTGCCATCCTGGCAGACCACTGAGTAAAAATCAAAGAAAACAATAAAAGAAATAAGTACTTGGACCTTGCTAGAGAACTAAAAAGTTATGGAGTATGAAAGTGATAGTGATGCCAATTGTAATCGGTACACTTGGAATAGTTCCTAAAGTTGTACATTGAAGGAAGAGCCAAAACTATCCAAACTACAGCATTGCTAAGATCAGCCAGAATCCTGAGAAGAGTCTGGGAAATCTGAGGAGACTTGCTGACTCTCAGACTCCAGTGAAAGACCTTCAGTTGATGCTTGTGTGAGAAACTCACCAGGAGTAATGAATAATCATAAATATGGGAAAGTACTTCATTATTAGCATTTAATAGTCATTTCCTTTGAGAAAATGATAATATTCAGGGTGTGAATATAAATGTCTACCTTCACTATTTTCATGAAGTTACGACTTGGACTAGAAATTGATTGATTTTTCTTAAGAGCATTATAAAGTTATTGAAGTAATAAAAATCTTACTAAAGTGTGTCATTTTTTACTGTGTAATGGTAATATACACACAAAAATTGAATCATTATGATATAGATTATCATACTAGTTAAAATAGTCATCTACATTGTGTAAGTCATGACTCAGATTGCAACTGGTTATAATAATGGCAGTATTGATAATATGCTGTTGTTTCCAACATAGTTAACTTATGCAAAACTGCCACGAATGTATTCTGAAAAGTCAATGAATTTTGGAACAAAAAACATTGTTTTTCAAGATATCCTGATGATGTTATCAGACGATATATTTTCGAGAATTTTTCTCAGCATTAAACTATTTTTGCCAATTAATAATTTACAAGGTGTAATAATCTGATCTGATTGCTACAGCCAGTTGGTATCAACTGGATCTTCTCTCAGGTTTTGTGAATATGGATAGTTTTCTTCATGAGGTGATATTGCCAGTTTTTACGGTTGTAAGAAATAACTCCTGCAACAGTCATAAGTACCTGACTTAGGACAGCTACTGAGAAGATCCTGAAGGGATCCTTTTCATGCTCATTGAGAGCAATTTGCTCATTATATAAAAGATATAAAAAAAAGTTTCTTTAACACAAATATATATATATATATGTGTGTGTGTGTATATAGTCCTGGTCACAATTATTGGAACCCATGAAATTTCAATACATAATGTTGAATATTTCCAGAAAAAAACAAATCTAGTGAAACAGCTTGGGTCTATTGACAACTTATGGTTGATAAAAATCAACAAATGATAAAACAAGTTTATATAAATTTGGTCAACTTCTATTTATTTCAGAAGATATATAAAAAAAGAAAAGAAATGAAAGTATTCTGAATATGACACGAGGCTGCATCTGATGGTGAGGCTCCACTTCTGGAGCTTTGGTGAATGTGGAGTACCCTTTCATTGTCATTACACCAACTGCCTCTCTGCTGAGGGGTAAGACCCCCACCCACCCAATGAGTGTCTTGAATACAACATTAAACCATCTGATGGTGAGGCTCTAGTAATACTGAAACTTTGGGGAATACAGACTAACCCTTCTTTGCTATTGCTAGCAGGTCTACTCTGGCTTGCAGTGGGTAGCACCTGATAGAACCCTATCTATGGGTCAAATTGAACTGTTTGACATTTAAACTGAGTGCAAACAAATGACTTATGCTAAATTGAATTGTTAGAAATAGTAAAAAAATTAAAGAGAATATGATTTAATATGAAGGAAATGACACTGAAGCCAAATTTAGTATTTAATTGGGTAATGTTTTTAGGGGGCTTTAGCATGTAATTTTAAATAGTTCTGCAGCTTTCTAGTTTAGATACTGATTTGAAAAGATAACACAAGGAAGTTTTTAAAAAGGAATTTTATACAAAGGAAACAATAAAGAAAGGAATAGAAATGATAAAGTGTTGCAAATTTTAGTGTAATCTGCAGGAACTTATCTGAGAGAGTGTCAGGGGAAACAAAGTTCTTTGAATTTGAGTATTTTTTCTTTTCAGTTTTGTCGAAATGTTTAGTTTTCATTTAATTTCGAGTTTTCTGTAAAGTTATCTTTTCAGCAGAATTGAATTTTCTTTCAGATGTTTAACTTGGTATAATTTCAGTAGTTGATTTTCGTTTAATTTCACTTTTATTTCTTGGGAACCTTCTTGGTGTTTGAAATACTTAATTGATGTTTAATTGGTTGTGATATACTTGGAAACATTTAACTGTGTCCAAAAGTATGAGCTTAGGCTCATTTAAAAATGTTATTAACCGTATGTGTTTACAAATCACATATTTAATATATGTATAAAGAGGATTTAGCATTAAGTAACCTACAATGGTTAATATGCCATAAAACCAAACCAAATCAATAATATAGGAATACTTTATAAATAGAATCACTAATGTAAAATAGCAATACTAAAACCATTTAACGGTGTACAAACTAATGAGATCTTACAACTCATTTAAAAGTATACTTTAAAAGTTTTTGCATTAAATAACTCATAAAGGTTGCTCTGTCATTAAATACTAACCTACCAATGAACCAAAAAATGAAAGTGTGCTAATAAAGGTAACCAGAACTGTATATAAGTTGACAAATTTTGACTTATGTTAATGCCTTTAGAGTCTTTAGCCGGTTGATTTTGCTTGGATGTGACATACTTTTTGCTTCTCTGTAAATTGGCAAATATCTGCTTTTCGTTGATTTTCCTTTTTACATTAAAAGTAAAAAAAAAAATGTCCAAACTGGATCACAGAAGATTTCGCACTTATCTTGATTTTGAAGAAAATATTATTTCTGTGAGTCCATTGGTTGAAAGATAAATTTTGGTGAGCTGTTGCTGCTTGGCCAGACTTTAGTTGAGGTCAAAGTTTACTCATTCAAATATGTTGTGGTACTTACTGTCTCATTGTCTGGCTTGCCAGATAAAGGTTTTTATTTTATTTGTCTATTTCTTTTTTTTTTCTTTTTTTAGACACATGACAAGACTATTTTTCCATTATATATGCATCCTGTTTGTATCATTACTACTCAGATTATTCAGTTAATTCAAAGAATATCTTTCTTGCTAAATCAGGCCGCCAAGTTGGCTGGAGCTGTTGAATAGACTGACTGCATCTCTGCAGAAGGGTAAGACTCTCCCCTAATGAGTGTCTTGGATATGACATTAAGCTGTATCTCATGGTGAGGCTCCAAAGTGGTAGTACCTGTTAAGATCTCCTCTACAGGTCAAATAGAAATATTCAATTATTTTATATACTTGAATGACCTGAAGGCTCTATTTTCAGTAGCTACTACACCGATGTGTTGGGGAGGGTGCTACTCCTTTCCTGGGATTGATCTGCTTTGACCTTGATCCATACCTTATAATGCATTGGTCTAGTGGGTAGAATGTTTGCCTAAGGCCAGGGAAACCAGGGTTCAATCCCAGGTCGAGTCATACCAAAGACTCAAAAAATATGGTTCTAGATACGCCCTTGCTCAAAACTATACATTAAAAGGTATGTATCAAGGGTAAAGTGGAGCAATCTTAGGAAAGGAGTAGCACTCTCCTTTACACCTCAGTATTGTAGCTATGGAAAAGGTCACCTTTGACTATGGTTGCCAACTTTACTTACTTTATATTCTTGAAACCATTTAACTATTCATAAACAAATAACTACTAATTTGAATTATTAGTATTACATAGCAATACTGGAAACCATTTAACTATTTGCAAACAAATTAGCTCTGGCTTGTTGAAAAATTATTACTTGCAAACTATTTGTTTCCAAATGATATATATTCAATATATATATGTATATATATATAAACAGGATTTGGTATTAAATAACCTACAAAGGTTGATATGTCGTAAAACACAAACAACTTATCAAATCAGAAGACCAAAGGTCAATAGGCCAAGTTTATTTTCTATTGCCAGTTTCACACATGGCTATCATAATTATTTGTGTAAAATGCACACCCTTTTCCAGATTTTCAAGCCTAAAAGCTTGTGGGGATGTGTTATATACAATAACTAATATTACCTTTTTTTTTTTTCAGCCATGTGTGTCACTATATTGATGGCATGATAGTAAGTAAGTTATATCTATGGTTCAAAACTCTGTCATATGTATTTACCAATCCCTCCATACAAGCATCATGTGACACAAGGTTATTTTTTTTCAGTGAAGTTTAACTGGTTTGAAATCTGAGTTCCTTATCCCAAACTGGCTTCAATACCAAGGTTAAAGAGCCCAATCTGCCCTCTGCTTACCCATAGCTGGAAGGGGAATATCTTATGCATAAAAAAACTTTTTGTTTCATATTACTACAGAAAAATAGCCACTGGAATGTTTTTGTTGATCATTTGTTTCTTCTATTGGTGAACTTATTTTTGCCAAAAGTTTGTTAGGTTTTTGTGTGAACATGTTTTTGCCTTTTCTCTAAACACTGAGTAAATTTGGTGTTTTGAAACATTTCGGAAATTATTTAAATTCTTATTTTTACTCAATACAGACTGGGTAACAATTTCAGTGAATGTTAAATTTAGAATAAATCTAGCTACTTACAAATTCCTAAAAGTCATTGTGTATTATACAAGAGTGATGTTTTTGTCAGAATTTCATTGCTGAAAGTTAGGGGTGCGTATTATTCACAAGTTTGTGTAATACACAATTAATCAAGATAATATCATCTCTTAAAGCAAACTATTTATGACTGTAAATTGTTCAAGCACAGTAGTAAGTTAAATAGACCCAGAAGAAAGATGACATTACATTTAATGATGGAAAACTTTGTGGTCTTAAATAAGAAATTACCAACCTTATAAGAGGGAAGAAATTAAAAATTAATCAAGCATAAAAATTATCTGAAAGGTGGTAACATGCTAAATTAATCTTATCACGTTATTTTCTTGAATTAATTATTTTGTTCTCTAATTTATTCTGTTGCCCTCAAACGTAACATTTTGTAAAAAATAATATATATACACAGACTTACGAAATAAATAAAAAAGAAACTAAAGAATATTCTAAAAAAATTATTCATAATATGAATAATTAAGAAATAAATCAAATTTAAAAAGTGATAAAATATAAAATTTTAAAGAGTGAATTTAAGCAAGAAATAATGTAAACTGAAACCCAGGAGAGTATTTACAAATAACAAGTATAGATGAATTAAAATCAGAAAAAAATAATTTGTAATAAAATGTCAACTTATGAATAAAAATTTGAAAAAAGATATGAAAGAAAACATATAAAATCTTAAATGAAAGCTTTTAGCACAGTCATGTCACACCATTTCTCTTAGTTTGCTTGTATGAACTTTCAAATTTCAACATCTTTGAAAGATCAAATATATCAGGGAAAAAAATCTTGCAGTGAATCTTTAAGAAAAATATTTTATTGAAAAAAGAAGTAAAAAAGGATATTAGCTAGAGGTGAAATGGAAATAAATTCATAAAGAGATTTTAATGAGAAAGTTTTGAAATTTTATATTTTGGAAATAATCTTTCTTTACCTGGAGTGATTTTTTTAATCAGTCATATAGGATCAGGATATTTGGTTCAAGTCAAATGAATCTATTTAAAACTGAGACAAATCTTGATGCCTCTTTCTTTGTGAATCGCTTTACACATAAAAATTGCTGAAAATCAAAAATAGCATTACTTTCTTGGTTCTATGCATTCATTTTCATGTCTACCTATCTTTAAAATGTATAGTTTACAAGGATTTATGTCAGGGATTTCTCACTGATTGATGCTTCACATTTGAATAGACCAACTAAGGTTGATATTTATCAAATCACACCTCTTTTTTGTAAACGAGAGACTGAATACAGAATATCAAATAAGAAAAATGCTGGAATCTTATGCACACATCTAATAAAGGAATTTCTTCTTGCATTCATACGCTTTGTTTCTTTATTGAATAAAAAAATTCAAGGAATATATAAAGATCTATTTTCATGAGAAATTCAAAGGCTGCCAGAGGTGGACATTAAACTTGATGTCAACTCCTTAACTATTTAAAGAATTTGTAATTATTTAAAAAAATCCTAAAAATTTGTGGAACAGAAAAAAAATGTTACTTGTAAAATATCATTAAAATAAGGGTATTATCATTTTATGAAGCAATCAGTAATATCTTCATTTCATTGCCTGTTTTAATGTTGATATAATTTCTTTATAAATTTTAGTTAAAAGATTATTCATTTCTATTCCATGTAATTCTGTTAATTATTAAACACTTACCTTTAAGCCAGCAAACTATTGTGTAGTCAAAAACTTTTGGGATGCTTTTATCAAAGGTTTTTAGAACACACAGCAGTTGAAAATTAAATTTCTAATTCCCAAAAATCTACACCAGGAGTTGCTTCCCTTGATCCCACATTGAAAAATAGACAAATCAGATCATGATCAGGAGGAATATGAATGGAGATAGCATATTATTAAGTTGCATTCTGGACTGGAAATCACTTTATTTTCTAAATTAGGACATTTTAATGGCATTATACTAAAAAAAACACTTGCTCTAGGATATACAAAAATTGAACCAGAATTATGAAGAATCTGTTTCGTTGGAATTATATTTGTGCAACCACTGAAATTATTTGATTATTAAACCAACCAATAAAAAAATGCTCATCTGCCAACCTTATAACAATGAACTATTTTAATGCATGAAAATCAAACTCCTTTATTTTGTTATGTGAACAGAACAAAATGTCTGGGTTTGTTTCACAAAGATAATTCTGGCAACCAAAATAACCAGATGTAATATTTTAATGTCAGATGGTCACATTCCTCAATGCAGGAAGCTAAAATTGTATTAAAAAAGACATGAAACTTACTGATAAACAGACTTACTAATTCTATTCAGTTGAGGATTATTTTGAGAGATTAAATCTCTTCTTTATTTTTTCATCCTTTATAACCCACTTGAAAAAGGCAAATGCTTTTAGTGTTTTTTTAATGGCTTTCAGAAATGGAAGAAGAGGTGGAAACATCATTTTCTTGGCTCAGAGAAAATTTAAAAACAAAAAAGGAAAAGGAAATCTTGATTGATTTGAGCACAATTCAACTGATTAGTTTGTCCAAACTCTGGAGTACCAATTCATGGATAATTTTTACATTGTTTCTTTATTTATTCTTTTGTAATCCAAGTTGTGGGCAACTGTGTAATCAATGCAACTTTCTTTTAAAATTAGCAATCTTTGGAAAGGAAACAACTGTTTATTTCTTTGTTTTTGACAAGCAAACTTTTATCACTATAAAGTTATGTTACATCTATTTATGTACATATGACTCAATCATACTTTTTTTTTTTTGATATTATCTTGATGAGGATAGTTTTATGCAAATAATTACAAACTTGAAAATAAATTTAATATTATTTTCTTTTATCAATTGACAGAATTTATAGGGAACAATACAAAAGCTGCTGTACATTTGGTGAAGTTTCCAATATCCAAGTGGCATAGTTAGGAAGAGCAGCAGGGTATAGTTGCTCTTTTTTTTTTTTCAGAGTGGCACTTTGTAACAATTTTGACATCTGTCAATAAAAACACTTGAAACTGTTACATGTTAATTCTATCAGAACAATCATATATCCCTTTTTAAAGCTTTATCTTGCCTTTTTTATTGTAAGTAGTGGGCAGAGTGTTTGCCAATGGTCTGGGAGACCTGGGTACAATCCCATGTTGTGTCATGCTAAAGACTTTAAAAAAATGGTACTTGATACCTCCTTGCTTAACATTCAGCAATATAAGGTATGTATCAAGAGTAAAGTGGAGCAATCTAGGGAAAGGAGTAGCGTCCTCCCCTACACCTTTGTGTAGTAGCTATTGAAAAGGGAGCCTTCTGGTTTGCCATCGGCTACAGTTTCCAACTTTTTCTTTTTACTTACCAAATAAAAATTTACATTGAATTTTAGGTACATTTCCTAGTGTCTTTTTTAATTGTTTTTTAGTTACAGAAGTGTTGCAATTCTTTCTTCTTTTTTGTTGTAGAATCAGGTCATAAATGATGCCTAATAATGTCCGTTTTGATTGTAAATTGTGCCTGTGTTGTAAGGGTTGTCATTGTAGGAAATGGACAAGGTGACACGAATTTAAATCCTTGACAAAGCTGATTACATTTCACATAGCATTAATACCCTAGGGATGGGTATGAATCCAATTATTCTCCCCCCTGCTATGAGTAAATAGTAGGTTTGGTTTGGTTTGGTTTGATGGCATATCAACCTTTGTAGGTTATTTAACGCCAAATCCATTTTTATGTAAATAATCTGTTCTATTGAAAACAGTTCAGTTTAGCATAAGTACACAGTTTAATTGTCAAAAACATTTCCATTTCAAACTATTTAAGCAGTTATATGTAATAATTCAGTTAAGTGTAAATACAGTTTTAATGTCGAAAAACAGTTCTATTTGAAATAATTCAGTTAAGCATAAGCACGCAGTTTAAGTGTAAGTACGGTTTAATTGTCAAAAACGTTTCTATTTTAAGCTATTCAGTTTACTCAAATCATTTTAGCATAAGTATGCTGTTAGTTCTATTTAACCAATACATAGGGCCTATCAGGTGCTACCACTCCGGGCCAGAGTGGACCTGGGAGCGATGGCAATGAAGGGGTATCCGCATTCCCCAAAGCTTCAGCACTGCTGGAACCTCACCATCAGATTCTTTAGTGTCATATCCAGGACACTCGTTAGGGGGTGGTCTTACCCCTCTGCAGAGGTGCAGTCAGGGTATTCTACAGCCCCAGCTGACTGGGCAAGTAAATAGTAGGGTAGACTGAGTTCTTTAGCCTTGGTAAGGCAACCAGTCTTGGAGAAGAAAAACTCTGAATTAAAACCTGTTAAACTCTGCTTAAAAAATAGACTTTGTGTGCAAAGAAGTTGGTAAATGCATACATGGTGTGGCAGAAATACCTCCCACAGTTTAAACTGTCACCTCTGTAGTGCATGTAAACATAGGTAAGTGGCAATGGTTGTTCCATCTAGCTCATGTCTTAGGTTTTTGAAGGCCAACAAAAAGACCAATACTGTCATGTCTGGCAGTATTTTTGCCACTTTTTAGAGGATAGTATCCTTTACTTCTTCTAGATCACTTTCTGTTAATTGATGAACCTGTAGTTTTTAAATTTTCAAATTGTAACTGAATCAATTTTCTATCCAGAAAAGCATAATTCCCGTTTAACATTAAATGAGCATGAAAAGCTCTCTATAACAATTACAGATTCACTAGTCTTAAAAAAAAACAACATTTCAACCACAAAAATGCAGTGTACACTGATCCATGTGATGATTGTATCTGAAATAAAAAGTCTTAAGAATTGTTAGATAGAGCTTCTATTACCCCTTGCCTAAGTTCAGTTACACCACACAGGTAACAGTTTAAAATCAGTGAGGCAGTTCTGCTGCTCTCTGTATAATGTACCCTAAGAAATAAAAATGTTCTTATGTTTAACTTGGAAGAAAATAAACATTTTATAAAAAAATACGTAGTGGATGTACTTATTCAAGTGTGATGATCAAAGTGCCAAGGAGTGACTATTCACTTACAAATCATACATGTATATCTATTCAAATGTGTGCAAATAAATGACTGGTGTTAAATTTGTTACTGTTCCATCGCAATGCTTGAAACCATTTAACTGTGAGCAAAAAAAATGAACTCACGCTCATTTACAAATGTTATCAACAAAATATGTTTACAAATCATATATTTAATATCTATGTATACTGAGGATTTGACATTAAATAACCTACATTGGTTGATGAGCTGTAAAACCCAACCCAAACAGTGGGGTGTCCCCATGGTGTAATGGTTAAAGTGATGGTCTGCAAAATCGTAGCACATGAGTTTGAACTCCAGTCGCACTATTACGTTCACTTTCGGACAAATACCCTTGGGAAAGGTATGAACCCCCTTATCCTCCCAACTATGGGTTAAATCGCATCACCACTGTTCTTCTAGGAGAATAGCTTTGGCATTAAATAACCCAATAAGGTTGGTACGCCATTAAACAAAGAAACCAAACAAATCAAATCAAATCAAACCAATCCAAGCCAGGGAGTGACATTTTGATCCTAGGCAGAGCACTCATGGGCTAATCACTGATCCTTGACTGAAGTGTGAATCAATGCATTATTTTGATGTGAACTATACTCTGTGTGTGTGTGTGTGTGTGTGTATATATATATATGCTTTTGTGTAAACGCTGAAAAAATAACTTAGGAATGATATGGTAGATGTAGATAAACTTGATTCCAAAATTCCTGGAGTGAAGGTTTTGCAAGTGATGAAATATAGCCAACTTCTTTTTTTCTTTTTTTTATTATTATTGTAGGTTGGTTTTCATGCTAAACGAATAAAAATTGAATTTCTTCTTTTCTTTCAAGAGAAAAGTGATAAACAAAAACTGAGAAATTAAATTTAGTCACAAAATATTATCCTCTGAAGGCAAGAAAAGAATTTTCACTTTCTGTAAGTTAAAAATAAATACTGTTAGTTTTTTTGCTAAAAATAGCTGTCGAGATAAAAGTATTATGATACTTTTTTCCAACTTTCGGAAAAGTAACTTTAAGAATGGAAATGATTTCAACTCTGAAACTAAATCTGTATTAATATATTCTCTTTTAATATCATACTTGCACTCTTGTATCTATAATGTTGTACTATTCTGGATGTACGAGGATCATAAATAAGTTTCCAGACATTTTTTGTATGGGCACTTTTATTGATAGTACACACATGAACCTCTAGTCCCCTTCAAAGAAATCACCTCCGGCTGCAATGCACTTGTTGTACCATTCCAATAACTTCTGGAAGGCCCCATGGAAGTCCTCTTGTATGAGCGTGTCAATGATCTTTACCACAGCCTCTTTCATCTCAATTGTCTCATAACGACAGCCTCTGAGCTTAGGGAATAAGCAAAAGTCACAGGGAGCAAGGTCTGGACTATAGGGACGGTGAGGAACTGTCTTGATGCCCATCTTGGTCAAATAGTCTGTGACAAGGATGGAGTTGTGGACTGGTGCATTGTCCTGGTGGAAATGCCACTGATCTGATTTGAAGAGTGCTGGCCTCTTCAAGAACTCCCTTAAAACCTCAACATAGTAACCCTAACCCTAACCGTTTGGCCAATCAACTCTGGTGTATTGACTTCCTTATTCCTTCTACACCTCTCATCATCCCTCACAGACTCCCTGCCTTCCTTGAATCTCTTATGGCACTCAAAAACTGATGCTCAATTCATGCAAGATGGTCGAAAAGCAGTCTGAAGCATTCCATAGGTTTCCGTGGCATCATTTTTTCCAATTTTAAAACAGAATTTTATTGCATATTGTTCTTCTAAAGTGTCCTGACGTCCAGATTGCATTTTTGAAATTCACCAGCTTTAGTAGGGTGTATTCTAATTGCTGCTGTAGCTGTTCATTGGAAACTGAAATCCTAAAAATTGGTCAGTCATCTCATAAGTGGTATAGCAATAACAACGTGAATTTTCAAGAGTCTACGACTATTTTAAATGCCTGTACAAAAAAGTCTGGAACCTTATTGAATGCGCCACGTATATATTTTAAGATATTTTATATGGTTTTGTTCAAAATCTAGACAATTACTGAACCAGTTAAGTTCCTTTCATTTTATCAGTGGTTTATGATGATATATATATATATATATTTCTCTTGAGAAAGTTGTGAATACATCTACTTAACATCTCAAAGTCATCACCATTATATTGAGGATTTGAATGATTAAAAATCGCTTTCAGTATGAATGGTATGGTTTCTTTGTTTCATGGCATATCAACCTTTATGGGTTATTTAATGCCAGAACCATCCTTGTTAAAGAGCAGTTGTAATACTATTTAACCTATTGCTGGGTGGGATTAACAGGTTCATGTCTTTCTCAAGATTATCAGTCATAGAGTGAACATCATAGCACAATTAGTTTAAACTCAGTCCAGCACGTTAGCCACTACGCTCAAAAGAATCCTCCCTCTGTGTGAATGCTGACCCCAGAAAATTACTATTCAATTGTAATTTAACAGGAAATTTTTTTATATCATTAAGAATTTGAAGTGTTCTGCTTTTATAAAATTCTCACTAGGATGTTCTGTTTTTGCTGAAACAAATTTGTATGTATAAAGTATAAAATCCAATGGTATAAGAAATGGAAGACAATACAAAATTCACCTTTTGCTATTTGGACAGCTTAAACAAAAACAGAATTTGCCTTCACATTGATGAAGTTTACACATGACATGGGAGAGAGAAGTATACCACTTTTTATTTTATTTTATTATTTTCATATCAATTTTTTTTAATATCCTCTCTCAGTTAAATTTTGGACTTTATTATAAGAGTTGTTTTGTTTTTTATGTTAGTATCTTACATTCCTTGAATATTAATTTGTTGAGGACTTAGAGATATGTTGTAGAAAAAACTGACAATAAATTCAAAGTAGTTGTCTCATGTATCTGTCACTTTATATGCATATTCATCATCAATTTACTGCCAGGTAGAAGTAATAAAAATAAGAATAGTAATAATAATGATGATGATGATAAATTGAAAAATGCATCATGCTTATTATGAAAAAGGAAAAAAGAGAATGAAAAAAAAAGTAAGAAAGGAATACTTCAGAAGAACAAAAAAGTTCCTGAAACCAAACACTGCTGCAGAAATCTAATCAAAGACATAAATATCTTCGCTGTCCCCTTTGTAAGATACTTTAGACCATTCTCGAAATGGACAAGAGAAAAATTTAGATATATAAACCTTAGAACAAGTAAAGTGATGATGATTCACGAGGTCTAACGCAGACAAACTCTATATTACAAGAAAAGTAAAAGGAAGAGGATTTCATGAATAGAATCATTCAGAGACTAAAAGAATATACAAAAAAGAGCTAAGATACATTGAATACAACAACCGTTAGCACCAATAACAAGAGAAACAATTTTAGGACAAACTGGAAAACAACAATCATAAAATTCTCTTGAACTTGGAAATACAACAGACAACCTAATCTGTCCATGAGCACTTGAAACTTTTAGATAGAACAGGATCATCAAAAGATAATGATATACAGTTTTTATGAGGTTCTATATATTGAATTAAAAATCAAACTACTATTGATATGCACTTATTGTAATATTCAATTTCTACGAGTTAGTCTGTGGTTAAATGCGTTAATCTTATACAAAAATTCCCTAAATCTTTTTTGTCTCTGTCATTAAATAACTCAAGGACAGCTAGAGTTATCAAAATTACTGAAGTTAATAATGGAACCTTGGAGAAAGTTCTTTTTAGAATGTTAGTTTACAAAACTCAGATGTTTAGTGAGAGGTTCAGTTTATAATATTTCATAATGTTTAAGTGGATTCTTACTTTGTGTACATGATGTTATTTAAAATAAATCTTGATCCTTTTTCTTCAACAATATAATGTAGACATTGAGTAGAAGCATTTAGGACTTTTTCTGCAACTTTTTTCTAGTGACTAGAAAATCAATCAAAAGTGTCATTTACATTTATGATAAGAACCACAGCCACAAGGGGCTGTAAATATTAACCTCTCTACAATGTTCATTAGCTTATGAGTTCTCATAAAAACATAGTTCATGGTTATGTCTATATTTATTGTAGCAATAAGAAAAATGGAAAAAATTTATAGTTAGTTTATCTGACTAAAAATCCTGCCTCTAAGGAAATATTTTCAGCTAATTAATTAGAACTGCCTTTTGCCTTTGATTATAATTCTGTCAAAATTGTATGTGTAAGATGTGAATTACAACATTTGTGTTGGTATAGTACAAAGCCTAAGACTTCTGTCCAAAGTTCTAACCATTAAACCATATCAAAAAATAATTTTGTACATAATCAAGTTGTCAAAAAATAAATATATTAATAAAATTAGTTGTATTAACAGATCAATCTTCTGAAGGAAAGCATTGAAAAAAAAAAGAAGGCACCTTGTTGTATTTTTTTTTTTTTTTTTTTTTTTTTTTTTTTAAAATGTACAACTCTACATCTGATGGCAGGAGTGTTTAGAAGTTGATTTATGTTAATCTGAAAAAATTGCAAATCTCTGGGTGCAGCAAAGAAAAAAATAAGAAGAAAGAATTAAACAAATATTTATATTTTTCTCTAAACTTTTTGCTGACTGAGCAGAAATAAACATCTTTTCTCTGTGTATTTATCTTCTCAATCCTGCTCCTAATGTTGTCTTTTCTTTCTCTTTGCATTAAATAACTTGCATTTATCTCTAAAAGATTCAAAATTACGATGCACTTGGAAGATCAGTTCCACTCTTAAGAAAGTCTCATTGCTTTTTTGGTATTTTAAGCTCTAACTAAGCATACATATCTAATGGCAGCATTAAACTGGAACTGTTTGTTAGAAAAATGTACCATCTAAAGTGGCTAAATTGCTTTTGAAGATGTCACTATTCAAAACTTTGCAATACTTTTTTTTTTCTAATGGGAAATCAAAAGAGAGTAGCATTATCCAGGAATCTCAAAGTATAAATAAACAAGTTTGCATATAACTGAACTGGACTTTAAGGAAATGGATTGTTTTATAGCATATAGAGTGGAAAGGTCAAATACTTTTGAATGTGATATCTACAACTAAAAGTAAAAATAAAGAGCATTGCATTAAGTAAAAAGGATATGTTCACTTCATTATACTTAGGTTTCTGCATATACCTGTGGTTTGTATTTATTGACTTGTCTCACAAGTAGTAAATTTATTAACTACACAAAGAAAGAAATAGCATCTTAATGTGCCCATGAACTTAGAAGCACTTACCCCATTTTATCATTATATATTAGCATCCTGAGGAGGACAAAAATCAGGATTTGGTGATGAGTTTCTATTTCTGGAAGCCATTTGCCAGTACTCCCAGGTTTACTCAAAGTAAGAATGGTAGTACCTGTTACGGTACCATCAATTAATCAAATAGATCTCTAAGAGATAATGTTTGAAATGATTTTGATGTATATTTCCCCTAAGAATTTTGATATTGCAACTAAGTATTAAGCGTTTACCTGTTTTGAAGATACTTCTTTATACTATTTAAAATTGGAGACCTTAATTGTTAAACTGACATAAAATAACCCAACAAAAGTTGACAAACTGTAAAACCAATCAATCATATATTATTATATTGTACTATATAATAGACCTTTGTAAAAAGATTAGAGGATTGAAATGTTTTGAGAAAGAATGAAAATTGGTCTGTGTTAAAAAAAACCACTAGAATTATGAAGACGAAGGATAATACTTGTTAAAATTATTAGTAATAAGTTTGTTTTCCCTCGGGAAAGCCATGAATCAATCTTTTCTCTCACTAACTATGAGTAAACTAGAAGACAGAACTTCCTTGCCTGGGTAGGGTAACCAGGATAGGAGAATGACAACTCTGATTTCCAAATAAGGTGCTAGAGGCATTGCACTATTGTTCGTAAAAGTTCTGTGACAATAATAGTGCTGCATGGCATTTACTTTCCAAAATAATGAATAGAAGGAGATGATGCACTGCTTACAAACTATCCCACGCCCACATACGCATTCTGGTATAGATGCATGATCTTGAAAGACTAACAGATGTCACTATCATTTACATCTAGTGCATTTCAGAAAATCTATATTTATAATCATAAAATGCACTTGTTATTTGATAAACAGAAAGCAAAAAGTCAAGTTGGCTGTTCATAAAAACTACTAATTAGATATCTTCCTCTGACATGGACCATATACAGTCGATATCTGACCAGTTCTAAGAAATGTTTAAAGGCTTACTGAGAATTTTTCATGACTTGGGTCATAAGTAAACTGTATACATTATGTCTTTTGTTTGAGGAGATAGTGGAAAAGTTTTCTCTTGTCATCTATATAACATTTTTAGGCCGGATTTTTGTCAATTGTGCTAGAAAATAAATTTGCTCAATTTCAGAGGGTCTTTTTCTTAGGAAGCATCTGTCTTCTCTCCTAAAAGAAGTAAATGTGGAGTTGTCTGACACCTGAGGCAGCTCTGAAGGGAAATTGCTAAGAGAACATGAGCAACTTTTGCATCCACCTTTTAGAAAGCTTACTTCATGCAAAGCACCCACATAAAATTAGCCTTAGACCATAGATGTCTTCTTTCTAACCCTAACCCACCACTATGGTTAGAGAACCCAGTCTGCCCAACTATTTATTCATAAGGAAGTAGATGCCTGTCTTAGCTAAGGTTAGTAGTGTTAATTGAAGAAAAATAGCCTCATTCAGAATCAGAATTTGTCTTGCCCATTCTATTTGTCAGTGATAAACATTATATCACTCGCATTGCCATTCTATAAAAGTAGAGCTGAAAAATCTTTGCCAGCTAGATCAGATAAGGGAAATGGAATATTGATGGGGTTTTTGCTTTACTGTTTTCCAATTTAAATTATTTCCCTTATGTTTGCTTTGACTCGGAGTAGATTATGGTGTATAGTTTTTATTTCTTTTTTGTTTTCAAATATTTTGGACATTCATTGTAAATTAGTTTTCATTGTATTTCTTTGCCTTTAAGGATGAATTTAGGTTATCCTTAATTTTAGTTTTATAATAGTTTTTTTTTTCTTTCTTTCTGTGAAATAAATAAAGGCGTTTTCTTTCTGTAGAAAAATATATTTCTTCCTTAAATTTTTTACCTTGTTTTATATTCTGATCACACACATTTTTCATGATGGGAAAATATTTTTAAAATTAAACATCTGTAACCAATAATTTGTATTTTCTTTCACCTTTTTAAAAAAATTTACTTGTGTTTTTTTATGTAAATTACTTGGGCAATCATTTCAACAGAGTTGAACAGTGTATATTGAGGACAAAAATAAATTTCTGATGGTGATTTAAACTCATACCCTCTTTTGTTTTGGCCACCCTGTCAGAGGAGCCTTGAAAATGCTGATTAAATCCCTCTGCAATGGATTAAGACTTCTCTTCGAAAAAATAAGAAATTGTCCTGGGTATAACTCTAAACTGTATGTGATGATGAGGCACTCATTTCTGAATTCTGAGCAATGTGGAGCCACTTATTCATTATGACTCTTAGATCCATTCAAACCCAGAGTGGTAGTACCTGTTAGGGTCTCATCTTTTCTGTTTGAAAATTATGTTCATTAGATAGGAATATTTGATACCATATAACTGTGTGGAAATTATTTGTATTAAATAGGCATGTTTGGTTGGTTTCATGAGCCTCATTGGTTGGTTGGTTAGGTTCATTAGCATCATTGGTTGGTTGGTTGGTTTCATGAGCCTCATTGGTTGGTTGGCTGGTTTCATGAGCCTCATTGGTTGGTTGGTTGGTTGGTTGGCTGGTTTTATGATGCCTCATTGGTTTGTTTCATGATCCTTGTTGGCTGGTTGGTTTCATAAGCTTCATTCGTTGGTTGGCTGGTTGGTTTTGTGAGCCTCATTGATTGGTTGGCTGGTTGGTTTCATGAGCCTCATTGGGTGGTTGGTTGGGTGGTTTCATGAGCTTTATTGGATAAGTGGTTTCATGATCCTCATTTGTTGGATGGATGGTTTCATGATCCTCAAAATATATGACTTAATTCTCATGCCAACTGTCACTTGTCAAATCTTGAAGTCTTTAGTGATTGCCTCTGGCTCTTTAACTAAAGTTTATGCAAATGACCTTTTGACTTCTCCCTGTCTGTTTGCCCAATCGGCCGGAGCTGTAGAATATACCGACTGAATCTCTGCAGAGGAGTAAGACCCCTCCCAATGAATGTCCTGAATGAGACACTAAACAATCTGATGGTGAGGTTCTAGTAATGCTGGAGCTTTGGGGAATGCAGAGTACCTCTTCATTGCCATCACTCTCAGGTCCACTCTGGCCCAGAGTGGTAGCACTTGATAGGATCCTATCTATGGGTCAAATAGAACTAAACTGCATACTTATGCTAAATTGAATTGTTTGAAATGGAACTGTTTTTGACATTGAAACTGTACTTGGGCTTAACTGAATTGCTTGAAATAGAACTGTTTTGATGTTTAACTGTGTGTAAACAAAATCTATACTTATACTAAACTGAATTGTTTGAATTAGAACTGTTTGGCTAAACTGAATAGCTTGAAATAGAAGTGTTCTTGATAATTGAACTGTGTACTTCTGCTAAACTGAACTGTTTCAAATAGAATTGATTATTTGTATAAAAATGGATTTGTCATTAGATAACCTACAAAGGTTGATATGCCATAAAACCTTAACAATCAACCAACAAACCAACTAATCTCCCTTTCTGTCACATCCAATATAGTTGGGTGCCAAGGATTTTGGTAGTGGGGCATCAAATTACAAGTACTGGTATTGCAGAAGCCAAAATTATGCCTAAAGTTTATTTTTTACTTAATCTCTGACCAGTTAGTGCTACATAGGAGGCTATTGTTTTCCCCTTTGAGTAATGTTAATAGCATATTTTATTTATTTATGATTTTCAGAAGCTTTGCTATTCATTATTATCAATTTAGTTAATCTTAGTTATTTCAGGGATAAGCATCAGTAAAGTTCATTTTTTGCATTTTATATGTGGAAATAAAAAATCCCTCAAGAATCCACCAAAAAATTTGCTAGTACAAGGCATGACCAGACATAAGTAAACCAATTTGGAAATGAGGCCTGTTTTTCCAGTCTGGCTATTCCTTTTTCCTAGGCTAGACATAAAGAAAAAAATGTGCGATCAGAATATAAGGCAGGTTAAAAAAAATTATTTGGAATACAAACTTAGTTTCACACACTAAAAGTGACAACACCCAAATAAAGTATCCAGGGAATAGTTTTGTTTATGCATCATCTTTCCTTCTGTCATGATGCACTTAATTTAATCTTTTTTACTAGCATAAATGAAGAAAAAAAAAAAAAGGAAAGAGCCTCAAGTGCACCAAAATTTGAAAATAACAAAATTTAGTTAAGTTTCCAAATAACTCTTGTATAATCTTTTTTAAACAACAGTTTTTTTAAGTTAGATAAATTTGTTTTATGGTATGAGGGGCACAATGGCATGGTGATATTTAACCTCTCCTTAGGAAGAATATTTGACATCATCAATTTAATTAGGAATCCTGTACAGGTACAAATAAAAAAAAAGATAGCCAGAATCATGTCAGTGTCACATTATTCTGATTTTCCTGATTTGGTTCAAGAGGGATCTACTGTCACAGGATTTGAATCCCTGAGATCAGACTTGCCTCCCCTTTTTCACCACTTCCTGTCTGATGCCAAGAATATGGTAGAGGAAGCTAAACTGATACAACACTTTAATCCTAAAAGTTAAGAAATTTAGTCATGTATTGTTTTGATTTAAAATGTTTGTTAGAAAAGTTCCAATAGCATTATGAAACAAATTTTTTACTTTTTCATATTCTTTGGCAGAAAGTTTTCTTTTCCAATTGTTTATTCTAATAGAAAATAGATAAAGACTTATTTTTCTCTTCAAACTTTGTTTTTGTAACCAAGGAGTTTATAATGAAAACATGATGGTAGACTATATTTGATAGCTGATATGAGAAAGTGATTTACATTACAATTGCAAATCTTAAAAAACTACTCAATTCTGTACATTTTTGTTTGCTTTCAAATAGCTTCAGCATAAATACAAGTTTGGGTCATGTGTTGTTTTCTTTAGACCTTATGTAAAGGAAAATTTGAAATTACCCATCTTTACACATTGGCCTAGGGGTTAGAGTGTTCGCCAATGGCCCGGGAGACCTGGGTTCAATCCCAGGTCGCATCATACCAAAGACTCAAAAAATGGTACTTGATGCCTCCTTGCTTAACACTCAGCATTATAAGGTACGGATCAAGGGTAAAGTAGAGCAATCCACGGAAGGAGTAGCGCCCTCCCCTACACCTTGGTGTAGTAGCTATCGAAAAGGGAACCTTTGGGTTACCCTCGACTATGGTCGCCAACTTTTTTTTTACATAGAAAATAGGTTAATTTCGAAATTTCCTTATCCAGGGTCCAAAAGCAAAGTAATGAGTATTTTCTATACTTTTACATATAAGCAATTAAGAAATAATCCATACTATCCAAAAATAAAATTTGTGTTACCCAATCTAATCATTTGGAAAAATCAGTTCACTGAAAAGCTCTTAAAACCCTTGTAATACATTCATGGGCTCCCAGAGTCTGTGGTCCTCAGGTTGGGAATAAATATGACCTTAAATGCTTGTTGGTCATTCCAATAACCTGTACTTTCAAAATTGCTTTAATGAGCTTCATTGATCTCCCAAGTCTTTATAAACACTTTTTATTAACTCATAAGTTGCAGCAATGGTTTCTTTTTTTTTTTTTTTTAAACTAAAAGGTCCAATTTTCAAAATTGAAAGTCAATTTTTTCTTTCTTCTACTGAAAGAGCTTTCTGGTGTTCAAAAATTGAAGCAAAACTGAAACCTGTTTGATAAAAAAATTAGAAAACTTGCTGAGTTACAGTGTAGATTCAAAAAAAATAAAAATAACATATTTTTGAATGTCCCTGTCAATTATAATTTTTTGTTGTGCTAGTGCAACAATTGGAGCAGCTGGAGCTTTACTGCTTGTGGCTGAATTTCATATTCAAAATAATCTTCTTTGTTTATGACATGATTTTATCTTAATTATCTGCCCTTAAGAATATCATTTGCAAACAGATTTTTAAACATATGAAAGTCATTCCTAGAATAAACAATCAGCAATAACATATGATAAAAATTGAAAAGATGACAATGAAACATTGGAAGAATATTATATTTAGATAATGTCAAACTAACAACCAACCATGTTGGTAAAAACTGTAAGCCAATGAATACATAAGAAATATATTGTAAATAAACAAATCCATGTGTATCTGGATTTATATATTTTGTGTTTCTGTATCCTGGATTTGACACTAAACTGCATCTGATGGTGAGGCTTCAGTCTTAGAGCTTTGAAGAATATGGAGTACCACTTTATTGCCTTTACTCCCAGACCTGCTCTGATCCAAAATGTTTGTTCCTGTCTATGGGTCAAATAGAATTGTTCAATTATCTACTAAAGATTATAAGTTATTAAAAATCGTATACTTGTATGCAAATTGTTTGTATTTGATTGGAATACTTGATAAACAGAATTGCAATACTTAAAATTTTAAATATGGGCAAACAAATGATTTATAGAATTATTTCTGTTAGATAGGAATACTTAAAACTATTTAACTGTGTCCAAACAAATGAACTCTAACAACTTGTTTAAAAATGAATTTACCTACATACTATTTACTTATAGATTATATAACATTTCATAATGTTGATATGCCATAAAACACCAACCATTCTACTTCTCGGGCTAGCAAATACCAATATTTTTAAACCAGTTTTTATCTCTTCTCTAATCTTTTGTCTGGACTAGTCATATCACTTTTAATTAACGAAGGACAAATTTGTCTTTTCAATGAAAATACAATACCTGAAATTGTCTCTTCATATGACTCTTTGGTAAAACAGAGGAAGCACGTATCATTCAAATGAACATTCCAGACAGTTCTCATGGCTTTTGTTTACTTTGGTTTAATAGATATTTTTTGTTAAGTTTCAAATGTCAATTATTTGTTAATTCAGTAACCTACATAAGAAAAAAGCAAAACAAAATTTATCTTTTACATTCATGTAGTAAAACATTGCTTTCTGAAAATAGCATCTGATATACCGATGTTTGTATCTGTCCATAGATAATGGCCAAAAAGTAAGTCACTTGGACCTGATTTTTAGCATGGATACTGAATTGACAAGTTGGTAAAATAAGCACTTTTTGGCTAAATGGAATTAGATAGACTTTCATATGCATTACAAAAATGTTTTTTGATATGATAAATTCTTATTTGTTATAGATTCTTTAGAAGATCTTCATTCAGTTGAAAATTTGATGGGAAATTGCTTTATTCTCTTGGAGCATTTTAATTGTATTGATCTTATAGAATCTCACTATGAGATGCTGTTTTTGTTGGGTCCTAGTCACATATATAATATATATAATGTATCATCATAGGAAATGGACACAGCGACTCGAGTACAAACCCTGGGCAAAGCTGTTTGCATTTTGCTTAGCATTAATATCCTTGGGAACAGAATGTATCCAACTCCTCTCCATTTCACCATGGGCGAATAGTAGAGCAGACTGTACTCTTTAATAGTGGTAAGGCAACAGGTCAAGGGGAAGGAAAACTCTGAATTCAAACCTTTTAAATTCTGCTTAAGAATTGGCCTTGTGTCACATCCTGCTCATGCAAAGGGGTTTGTAAACACACACACACACATATATATATATATATATATATATATATAAGCAAGGTTTGCATTGCTTTGTCAAAAATAATTATTCTGTAAAAAAATTAAAAATGTCTTTATTTATGAAGGTGAATATATTATTTGTATCAGTTGTGCTACAGAACTATTTAAGAAGACTCGAGGAATATTTACCTATGGGTATAAATACTTGTATGAAGACATTTGCCTTAGAAAATTGGTACCACTAATGAGTAAAATTCAATTTTCAGTAATCTCTCTTGACAATAAAACGCCATGATACTTTCTGATGTAAGATTGTATTAGCATAAATAATTTAGATAATACAAATAGAAATAATTGTAATTTAATTATATAAACTTTTATGAATTTCTTAAATTAACATTTGATATATTTACACACACACACAAACATATTTGTTAAACAAAAGTTTTATATATTTGCTTAAAGTTAGTTGAATTTATTTCATGTGCATATGTTAAGGGGTGCAAAGTGGTCCATGGCATGGTTGATATTTAACAACCTTCTTTTAAGTCCAATCAGCTAGGGTTGTAGAATATACTGACTGCATCTCTGCAGAAGGACAAAACCTCCATCCACTGAGTGTTCTTGATATGACACTAAACTGCATCTGATGGTGAGGCTTTAGTTCTGGAGCTTTGAGGAATGTGGATTACATTACTCCCAGGTCCACTCTGACTTAAAGTAGTTGTAACTGTTTGGGTCTCTTCTATGGCTCAAATAGAACTCTTTAACCATTTAACTGTATGTAAACAAATGTTAAATTGAATTGTTAGTGTTACACAGCAATACTCTAAACCATTTAACTGTGTCCAAACAAATGATTAATGGTAAATATAATTATTAGTGTTAAATAGCAATACTTGACACCATTTAACTGTGTACAAATAAAGCTATCAGTGTTATATAGTAATAATTGAAACCATTTAACTCAGCATAAACAAACGAGCTCTGGCTTGTTTAAAATGGTACCTACAAATATATATATATATAAACAGGATCTGTCAGTAAATACCCTTCAAAGGGTGATATGCCACAAAACCCAATCAAACCAAACTCAACCTAGCTCTCCTTGGAGGTTATTGTTAGGGTAAAGACTTGAATCAAGGAGTATTCAGAATTCAATCCTGTCAATATGTTATAATTTTGTCCAGTTTAATACAATGTAATGACAAACACAGGAAAAAACTGAGTTGACATTTTGGAGGTTATGTGATACATTTAATTGAATCTTTAATTCTACCTCGAAGATCATATACTGACTGCATCTGTGCAGAGGGGTAAGGCTTTCCCAATGAGTGACCTAGATATGACATTAAACAATCTGATGGTAAGGCTCCAGTAATGCTGGAGCTTTGGGAAATGCAGAGTACCCTTTCATTGCTATTGCTCTTAGATCTACTCTGACTCAGAATGGTAGCACCTGATTGGGTCCTATCTATGGGTCAAATAGAAGTTTGACATTTGAACCCAGTACAAACAAATGACATGTTAAATTGAACTGTTAGAAATAGAACTGTTTGATCATTTAACGGTGTGTAAACAAATGACTGATGTTTAATTGAATTGTTAGTGATACAGTGCAATTCTTGGAACTATTTAACTTTGTTTACTTATGTTTACAAATCGTATATATCTAATACATCTGAATAAACCAGGTTTGGCATTAAATAACCTACAATGCTTGATATGCCATAAAATCAAACCAAGATCATGACAGTGCATATTTTTTTAGAATATTCCACTAATACACATACCTATTTTTTTAGATGTGCAAAATGGCTGGATACATTCCAGACAGATTTTATATATATATATTATAACCCCCTGAATAATTACATGTCTAACAATTTTTTATAAAAAGTTGATTTTCTTTGAACCCAATATACCAAGAGTTTATCATTTCTCATTGAACATTATACAATTAAAATAGATATTATTAGGTATTATTGATTTCAAGGCTCTACAGAATTGAAACTCTCTAACCAAAAACAGAGCAAAAATAAAATTCCATAAATATATAACAGTGAATTCACTTTTGGTCATTGAAAGTCAGTGCCATAGAGTATGGTAATAAATGCTACATAATAATATCTGTTTTGGAATTATGGATTTTGTCATGCTTATCATTGTAGAGTAAGGTATTGGTGACTTGTGTTCAGATCCTGGATGAATAGGTTGGCATTTCACTGGGTGCTAATGTCCTTAGGAAGGCATCCACTCTAGGAGAAGAAAAACTGATTTCAAAATAGCTGAACTCCACTTAAAAATTGTCCTTATGTCATATCCTGCCCATAGCAAATGTGTTGGGTAAATACATACCAAATGATATCTATTTTGATTACACTGGCTTGTATCAAAGAATTTTTCTCCAAAGATCAAAGGTTTATCAGGTGATATAAGTAAAGTAAAGTTAGCGACCATAGTCGAGGGTGACCCGAAGGCTCCCTTTTCGATAGCTACTACACCAAGGTGTAGGGGAGGGCGCTACTCCATTCCCTGGATTGCTCCACTTTACCCTTGAACCGTACCTTATAATGCTGAGTGTTAAGCAAGGTGGTATCAAGTTCCATTTTTAAAGTCTTTGGTATGACTCGACCTGGGATTGAACCCAGGTCTCCCGGGCCATTGGCGAACACTCTAACCGCTGGGCCAATTCAAAAATACCATCCATTGTGTTTGGTCAGGTCTGGTTTTTAAGATGTGCTTGAATACTACACAAGTTATGCAAGTGGGTTCCTGATGTTTAGTATAGCATATGATGCTGTATGTGTACCTAACTACAGTGTACCACCCTACTCATTAACACCCACATATCTAGAGGGAGCGGGGCTAATCCTTCAGTTTAAAATGATTTTTTTTTAATGTACTGTGTTGATGACTAGCTGGGCACTGATTTTTTTTTCTCTCTTCAGCTTGACATTTATATTCCTGTAAAAATGGATTGCAAGTGTATGAATAATCTCAACAGGTTCTGTTATATCTGTGGTAATGTGGTTCTTCCTAACCATCAAGCAGAAATCACTGACTTTGTGAAGAATGCATATCACAATTACTTTGGAGTCAAACTAGAAGATTAGGACAAGCCATTTGCTCCCCATGTTTGCTGTAAAACATGTGAAAAACTTGCGGGATTGGAGGAATGGTAAAAGAAAGAGTATTCCATTTGCCATTCCAATAGTGTGGGGAGGATGAAAAGATCACATTTAGGACTTCTATTTCTGCAAGATAAATCTAAAAGGAATAAATCACAAGAACAAACACTATGCCCAATATCCTGATGTTCCTTCTGCCATAAGACAAATACCTCATGGCCCAGACTTTCCTGTTCCTGGGCCAGATGGTAATGTGTAATATAGCTCTGATTCTAAACATAGGGATATGACTGTTGTAGCTAGGGATGATGCATACAAATCAGAAGAGGACGAATACAACAACCTGACATGAGAACTGAACCTTTCTAAGGAATCTGCTTGGCTTCTGGGGTTAAATCTCAAAAAGAAACATCTGTTGACACCAGGAACAATGCTCTACTGGTATTGAGACCACGAGAAAGAATTAAGACAGTTTTTCATATTGCAGGATAAGTCACCATTGGTTTATTACAACAACATTGCTGGATTGATCAAACCAATAGGCATAAAGTATGATGCTATGGGATGGAGACTTTTATAAATGCCTCCAGCAGAAGTCTCAAAGGAGTTCTATATAAGGGGAATAGTTTTTCATCTCTTCCTTTTGGGCATTTAGTGCAAATGAAAGAACCTCACAAAAGCATGTATCATTTGCTGTCTATTGTTAACTACCAGGAGCACAAATGGTTTATCTGTAGAGATCTTAAGGTGGTTGGACTGGTCTTAGGGCTCCAAGGTGAGTACACAAAGTATCCTTGTTTTCTGTCTTTGGGCTGATGACCAACATTATGTCAGACAAGAGTGGCTGTTAAGACAAACTTTAAAACCTAGCTCGCATAATATTGAATTTCACCCTCTCATTGAACTAAATAAAATACTACTTCCCCCCCCTAACATATCAAGTTAAGAGTAATGGAGAACATTGTGAAGGCAATAGACTGGTAAGGCTGTAGGTTTGCTTTCCTCCGAGAGAAGTTCCCATAGATAAGGATGGAGAAACTTAAGACTGGTATATTTGACAGCTCTTAGATAAGAAAACTCTTGAAAGACCCTATGTTTGATGAAACACTGAGTGAAGCTGAACTGGTAGTCACTGAAGTCAATTGTTACAAACTTCCAAGGAAACCACCAAAGTCCAGAATACAAGAAGGAAATTGAAGAGGTTTCCACTAACTTGGGGCATGAACGTCAGTCAAACTGCACTTTCTATGGTCACACTTGAACTATTTTCCAAAGAACTGTGGAGATTTGCATTATAGAAGAGCGCTTTCAAGGCTGGTGGTATGTAAACTTTCTTTCTGACTACTGCTGGTGCTTGAAACAGGATGCAGTGTCTGCCGAGCTCAGGAGGAAGTCCCTGAAAAGACCTTTCATCCATGAGTAGCTTCATTTGTGTTGTTTTCAGTTTACTGTGGCACAATGTGAGCTTTCTACAAATATAAGTAAAAAAAGTAAAGTTGTCGACCTTAGTCCAGGATTACCCAAAGGCTCCCTTTTCAATAGCTACTACACCAGGGTATAGGGGAGGGCCCAACTCCTTCCCCTGGATTGCTCCACTTTACCCTTGATCTATACTTTACAATGTTGAGTGTTAAGCAAGGCGGCACCAAGTACCATTTCTTGAGTCTTTGGTATGACTCGATCTGGGATTGAACCCCGGTCTCCCAGACTATTGGCAAACACTACTCATTAGGCCAATGGCCTGGTATTATTTAACCTAACTAGAAAAGAGATAGTTTGAATACATTTCTAGTAAGGGCTTGTATCTTAAAAATTTGATTTGATTAGAAAAAAAGGAGTATGATTTTTTAAGTTAGTGTAAAAATCTACCTTAAAATCAGCTATTATGAAACCGATTTTGAAAACATTACAAGTCCGTGTTATATAATGTTCCATAAGAAATAATAAAATCCTGGTATATTTGCTTTAGCAGAAAATTCACATTTTATAGAAACTATTTTGAGGTATACTCATTTGTAGGTGATTTTGTCTAATGAAAGAAATAATGCATCTGATACATACAAAAAAAGTTCAGTACTAAAAATTTTCTGGACAACCTCTCAAGCAATTTAATATTTTTATTTGTGTAGATTTCTCTATTTTCTTTCAGGAAATGAAGCTGTCATTATCAATAGTGATGAACTACCTTGATGATCAATTAACAAATATCTGATGAGTGTGACAAAAATTTCACAGTACAAGGAAATAAATTGATTTTTTTTTGTTTGTTTAACAGCACTTTATTCCCTATAGGTCATTTCATGCTGGAATGGGTACTTTCTCTTCGGGTGATTTTTTTTTTTAACCAAATGATTTTCTAATAGGGTCAAGTAATTTTTGAAGACTTGAGTTGTTCTTGAAGAAGAGTCAAGTAATCTTTTAATAAATTCAGTTCTTTTTGGAGGATGAAGTAGAATTGTAGAAATAATAATGAAATTAGGGCTTAATAATTTCATTTAGATTAATTGATTTTAATTGCATGTCAACATGTCCAGCATTATTTTATGCCAAATGGTTAGAAAATCACATTTTTTGTATAGTTGTTTCATAAGATTTTTTTTTCACAGTCCTATCAAATATGAATAATTTTTAAACAGATCTATTTGACCTATAGATAGGACCCTAACAGGTACTACCACTTCTGGCCTCAGAATTTGAATCAGAAAATGCTAAAATCTCTAAAATAATGATGGCGAATAACATCATGTGATAGTTAACAGAATCTTATAAAATTCAAATTAATTCAAATTTTCTTTTAAAAAATTATTTTAGATAAATAACTGATTGTCTTTTGATTTTACTTATACATGTTTCACTGTACATTCCTTTGGGATTAGATTCAAGAAACAGTTTCTCTCCTGATGACAAATTCTCTTTACTTATACATTTGCCAGCTGATACATTCAAAACAGATGTGCACAGGAATTCCACTTTGTTTTTATAAAGAGTCTCATGGGATTGATGAAAACCCTATCTAAGTTCTGGAAAAAGAAAGAGAGAAATAATTAATCAAACTTGGTTATTATTTGATCATCTTAGCAGCAGCCATTTAAAACTCGTCATTCATATTGTTTCTCAATGATATCAGTCCACTCTGGGATACACCATCTCATAATATGTTTCATTCAACTTTTGATGTTCCAAACCATGTAGATTTTCTATTAGAAGCACATACATATATGTGGTGCATTCAATAAGTTTCCAGACTTTTTTGTACAGGCATTTAAAATTGTCGTAGACTCTTGAAAATTCAGTATCTTATTGCTATACATCTTATGAGATGACTGACCAATTTTTATGATTTCAGGTTCAAATCAACAGCTTCAGCAGCTATTGGAATACACCCTACTAAAGCCTGATTGTCACAGCTGGTGAATTTCAAAAATGCAATCTGGACGTCAGGACACTTTAGAAGAACGATATGCAATAAAATTCTGTTTTAAAATTGGAAAAAATGCCACAGAAACTTATGGAATGCTTCAGACTGCTTTTCGACCATCTTGCATGAATCGAGCATCAGTTTTTGAGTGGCATAAGAGATTCAAGGAAGGCAGGGAGTCTGTGAGGGATGATGAGAGGTGTGGGAGGAGTAAGGAAGTCAATACACCAGAGTTGATTGGCCAAGAGGTTAGGGTTAGAGTTACTATGTTGAGGTTTTAAGGGAGTTCAGGAAGAGATTCCATCAGAAGAGGCCAGCACTCTTCAAATCGAGTCAGTGGCATTTCTATCAAGACAATGCACCAGTCCACACCTCCATCCTTGTCACAGACTATTTGAGCAAGATGGGTATAAAGACAGTTCCTCAGCCTCCCTATAGTCCAGAC
Source organism: Sepioteuthis lessoniana (assembly GCA_963585895.1). Lineage (NCBI taxonomy): Eukaryota > Metazoa > Mollusca > Cephalopoda > Myopsida > Loliginidae > Sepioteuthis > Sepioteuthis lessoniana. The sequence continues at coordinate 60,646,920 of OY757920.1, forward strand.
CTTGCTCTCTGTGACTTTTGGTTATTCCTTAAGCTCAGAGGCTGTCGTTATAAGACAATTGAGGAGATGAAAGAGGCTGTGATGAAGGTCATTGACATGCTAACACAAGAGGACTTCCATAGGGCCTTTCAGAAGTTGTTAGAATGATACAACAAGTGCATTGCAGCTGGAGGAGATTACTTCGAAGGGGACTAGAGGTTCATGTGTGTACTATCAATAAAAGTTCCCATATGAAAAAAGTCTGGAAACTTATTTAATGATCCTCATATATCAAAGTATCATGTTGTCTCTTGTTCCCAGACAAACCTCAACTATTGATCATGTTTATCTGTGTGACAGAAGAGATAAAAAACGTGCATTTAAATATTCCATTCCCACTTGATTATTGTTTCCATTTTCCAGATTGGCTCTTTCATCATGGGAATGTCTTAATGCACATTTTAAGAGGAGTAGGAGGAGAAACTTTTAAAATTGTCATAATATTGTCACCTCCCAGTCCAAGTTGGTGGTGTTGATGTTCAAATGCTCACCCTCAAAAATCCTTGCTTTGGCGTTAAGGCCAACAGCATTAATTTGCTGTTGGCTTTGACGCTAGCAGCCACTGTCCAACAAAGGCAAACTTGAAGCTGAAAGGCTTCGGCTGGGCCACCTGGATCACTGACACCCTTGTCACCCTTGTATAGTACTGGACCTTGCTGTCCAGTTTAAGCGATAATCAGGCATCCAGATTAGGGTCCATGTCCAGCTTGGCTCATCAAGCCCACATTGCACTAAGTTGGCTAATGACCAGCATAGTCCAACAGGACTCGAGCCTTGGATCATGCCCGACTTTTCCCTCCCCTAAATCCCCACTATAATTAACCTTCAGGTTATTGACCTTGTGTCAATCCTGTCTGGTGGGAGGCAGAGACAAATAAAGCTCACCCTCAAAAATCCACCTGGTTCTCTTGGTGCCTGAACCTCAACTCTCCAAAAATCCAACTTGACTTTTTCCTTTGTCTTTTCTACTATGCGACATCTATCAACTAATTAATATTCAGCTTTCTACAAAAATCTATCTTATTTTTTATTCTCATCTTGGAATATCACCCCATTGTTTGTCACAACTTCTGTTTTCTGCAGATATTGATCCCCAAAGGTCTGCATTCAGCAACATGCACTAAGTGTCTATACTTCATTAATATTTATATGTATTTACATTCAATGATATGCATGCGTATTATTAATTATGACATATTGTTATTTTGTACTTTAATGAAAAGAATTTGCATTTTTCATTTCTCTCATTGACACTTATACTTGAATAAAATGCATATATATTTTTACTTCAATTATATAACTGTATATTTACCAAACCCTCCATATGAGTAAGATGCGACACAAGGTCAATTTTAAAGGGAAGTTTTACAAGTTTGATCTCAGTTTTCCTTCTCCTAAACTGGTTGCCATACCAAGGTTAAAAAGCCCTGTCTGTCCAACTATTTACCAATATCTAGAGGGGTAATAGTTGGATTCATACCTTTTCTATGGGTATTTGTCCAATTTAAATTACAAACTGCCTCATCCAGGTTTTGAACTCGAGTCCTCATGTTCATTATCCCATGAATGCTTCTCCTTTCTTTCTGTTATATGTACATGTATAAACTGTTTAATCGTCTAATATCTACTTGCATTTGTATTTCTATAATAAGTACATTTGTTTTTGCTTTTATAATAGGCACTTGCCCAGTCAGCTGGGGATGTAGAATACATTGACTGCTTTCCTGCAGAGGTGTAAGACCTCTCCAATGAGTATCCTGATATGACACTAAACAATCTGACGGTGAGGTTCCAGTAATGCTGGAGCTTGGGGGAATAGGGAGTACCTCTTTATTGCCATCACACTCACGTCCACTCTGGCCCCATGTGGTAACACCTGATAGCATCCTATCTATGGGTCAAATAGTACTAAACTGTATACTTATACTAAATGAATTGCTTGAAATAGAACTGTTTTGACATTTAGATTGTGTACTTATACTAAACTGAATTGTTTGAAATGAAACTGTTTTTGTATGCTGAACTGAATTGTTTGAAATAGAACTGTTTTTGACATTGAAACAGTACTTAGGCTAAACTGAATTGTTTTCATATCTGTGTCTAAATAAAAATACAGGGTGGAACAATAAAATTGTCGTCCTAAAGAAAACGACACAACAGCTTTATTTTAAAAATTTTATTGAAAAAATCAATTCAGGTAACTTGATTATGTAGTAGAGCTGACATCAATTCAATGTAGCCGCCTTCAGCCTCAATCACCACCTCAATACGGATCCGGAACTGGAAGCATGCCTTTTCCACAAGTCGAATACTTGGCGGATGGCAGCGATCAGGCTGGCTTTGGTGTTATGGGAGGTCATGTTGGTGATGTTCTCGACGTATGACCAAACGAAGTTGTCCAGCGGGTTCAGGTGTTGGGGGGGGGGGCTACTAAGGGAAGAGTACAAAGTCGTAGCACTCCTTCTGAAGCCAAGCCTGGGTCTCTTTGGACTTGTGGGTCAGCGCCGAGTCCTGATGCCACACCCAGGGTCAGCCACTGGCCACCTGATTATACCAGGGGATCACCACATTCTTCAGCACATCCAGGTACACTTTGGTGTTGACTTTCAAGCCGACTTCAAAGATGTGAGGTGGCATGATGTGGCCCTCACTTGAAACCTCACCAAAGACCATGACCGTAGCCGGAAACTTTGTTTTCATCACCCTGGGCATGTTCCTGTTATTCGTGGTAATCCAGCAATGGTTCTGGTTGTCATAACTTGGATTGGTAGAGAGCAGGAGTTGTACAGCGGTACATCTTCGATCTTGCTTGTTGAATATTGTGTCACTTTCAGACATGATACAAGGCTCTTATCGCTCTTGGGATTTGTACACAACTGGCCAACTAGTAGATAGTCTGCAACAAAAAAAGAAAACCGGTTTTCATTTAACAGAAATGGAATTATGTTGTCTTTTCTAGGGCAACAATTTCATTGTTCCACCCTGTACTTATAGTATGCTGAATTGTTTGAATTAGAACTGTTTGTCTAAACTGAATTGTTTGAATTAGAGCTGATTATTTGTATAGAAATGGATTTGGCATTAGATAACCTACAATGGTTGATATGCCATAAAACCCAAACAAAATAGGTACATACATTTTTACTTCTGCAATATAAGCATGCATTTGTTTTAGCTATGATATTCATATGCATTTTTACTTCTATGGTATATACATGCATTTTTATATCAAAATAGTACCTATTATAGATATGAAAAATGCATGTGTATATTTACTTCTATAAGATAAACATGTATTTATTATGATATGCACACACATTTGTATTTCTACAATGTGCACATGTTACACTTTTATAGAAATGCATTTTTACTTCTATAATTAGAACTTTGTACTTTTGTAATAAGCATATCAATTTTTACTTGGATAAAATGCTAGTTCATTTGGATTTCTATGATATGTATATGCTGTACTTGAGTAATAAGCATATATATTTGCATTTATATTTAATAAAAAAATCAGAATTTAGTTATTCTCGGTTAAACAAGAATTAGGCTGTGTATAAAACTATCAAGTAGACTGTTTTAGTTAGTAGGGCAAGTATGTGTTCATATGTGTCTAATAAATAATGGGATATTTGTGTCCATATAAGTCAGCCAGATGATGATGGTGGGTATCTAAAATGTACTATATATATACAAAAATGTCATTTCATATGTGAGTGCAATTGGCTATGTTTGAAGATTGACATAAAATTGATTCTCAGAAGATATCTTGCAAGTTGAGCCGAGGGATACTGTTCATCTTGTTGCTGCCTCAAGTAGTACTATAATGATATACTGAAACTACTTTTCAAACTTTGACATCCATCTTTCATTCTAGTGGAACAGATAAAGAAAAAGTTTTTGAGGGATCATATCATGGCTGAAAAAATCATCTGAAAGTATGAAAATGGTGGCAAAAAGAATTCCTTTTATTTTCAAAATCTTAAAAGTTCATGAGAAACTTTTATGAATCAATCTCTCCATAAGTAGAATAAATTTCCTGCAGGATTACCAAATAGTACTTTATGCAGTAAGAATTTTATTTTTGACATCAACATGAGAAATATTCTTTTGTAAATAATATTGAATTCACTTCTGAATACTGTATTAGGTATACTGAAAAAGTATCAAGACTGAAGCTGTATTTACCATGACAGAAATGAATGATGTATGAAATTTTAATTTTCTTTAAAACAAATCCTTTGGCATTCAATACAATCAAATTTTCCATTGGAAACCTCTTCCTTTCATTCTTTATTTTTACTCCTCCTTTTCTATCTTTCTTTTTAGTCCTCCTTTTCTTTCCTTTGGTTATATCTTTTTTTCACTCTTTGCCAATTCTTTCCAATGAAATGATCCATTATTAGTCTGATGGGGTGACAATGCATAGTGCACATCTCTGATAAATACATAATTATAAACAGACATATTGATATATATTCTCAGGCCATATTATTTCTTTTAATTTTGATATACAGATAAATTTTATGAGGAAAATATTTGACAATGAAAAATACTTCAAATGAATATTGCCTCTCAAATGTCATAAACCTTTATAAAAGAAAATGAAAAATTAGGCAGCAACAAATCTTTAAATTAATAACTGACATTTATCTGTACCATTCATCATTCTATTTCAAGTGGAAATAAAAGCTGCAGATTAGTTTTTTTAAGATGTAGTCTTTTAATCTTTAAATTTTCAAAAATAATTATATATATCTATATATATATATATATATATATATATATATATGTGTGTGTGTGCTTTTGAGAAGAAAATTTCAACCAAAAGAACATTTTGAAAATTTCTGCAATTTAAATTCTCTATTTTAGTTCAGATATTTATTACAATCATAAAAAATGGACAGAATTATTTAAATATGGATTGGCACTTCTGCTTCGGAGCAGAATGTCTGTGTATTTTGTTGAGGAATAAAGTGTTGCTCTTTTGTCCTCTACTTAGGATCTGTGCACTCTACCAACCTTAGTGTTTTAATATGCTATTGAAGGAAAAGACTACTGGTCTAGTGGATATGTTGTTTTACTGCTTATGTCCTGGCTGATATTTTAGATGAAAGCAAGATTTATTGGTAATTTTTATGTCTGTTTGCTTTAGTTATGAACAGAGAAAGAAAGAAACATAAAGAAAAGGTGACATTGTTTATTAGTATTTATGGTTGTCACTCATCCTGTAGACTCTTTTTGGAGCATTAATCTGTGACCACACAATCTTAGTGCTCATTTTGCTCTTAGTTAATATCTATCTACCTTTATTCATCTCTATAAATCCTAGTATATATATATATATATATATATATATGACCCCATAGACTCCTTGGGAAGCATAGACCTATAGCCTCACAATGTTAGAGACAATGTTATGATTTCTATAGCAAATACGTTTTTATGGATTGGAGTTGCTCACTCTACACCCCTTGTTTTTAGATTTTAAGGTTTTTCTCCCTTCTTCTTGTCTACCTACTAGAGAACCAAATCTCTCCCGTTAATTATCCATAACTTAGGAGGATGAAAATAAATGGATTCATGCCTTTTTCAAGGGCATAAACATGACATGAAGCATAAAGAGCTTCATCCAGGATTTTAACTGAGCTTCTCAAGTCCGTTTCCTGAGATGATAATATCTGTGCATTCACATATGACTGAAGCACCATTTATATGTTTGTGTGTATGTGTGTCCTTCGTGTTTATATGCATGAAAACAAAAATCCATCAGAAGACTTTATCATGTAAAAGTCACTGTAATTAAAACGTAATCACTTACAACTCATCTTGTCTGTATATTACTCAAAGAATTATTTATCATCAAACTGGATCATGAAATGCAAAGGCTATTTATTTTTGGATGGTCGGTCTCTCAGGATAGATGGCAGAATGTAAAACTAAATTATGTCATCCCTCTCTCGGAATGCAATATAGAAATATTCTTATAAGTGTTTATCTTGTTCGTTAGTGTGTGTGTGTGTGTGCATACTCATGCATGCATCTGCATTTATGTGTGTTTCAGGGGAATGTGTATATGCATCTATGTACAAATATGAGTGCGCTCATATATATGGAAGTAGGTGTGTATGTGTATATTCATGTATGTGGAAGCATGTGTACATGCATGAATGTACAAATATAAGTGTGTGTAAGTATTTGTGAGGGGTATGTGTATATGCATGTATTCACAAATTCATATGAGAGGTATATGTATATACATGTGTGTGGAAATATGTCTATGCATAAGTATGAGTGTGTATGTGTATGAGACATGTATATTCACATATTTTTATATTAACAGATATTTTTAAGAGGAAGATTTATCTAGCCATATATATATATATATATATATATACACACACACAAGTTACATGTGTAAATGCATTTTACATTTATATATATATATATATATATATATATATATATATAAAGAGAGAGAGATGTAATATATTACTTAGAATCTAGTAAATGATACAAAATGTCTTGAATGCAATAAATCTTGCAGGACAGCTGGAAGCCTAAAATGACATGAAAATACATAAGGACAATCAGCATTCTGGCTGCTTGCTTGTTCAAATTGTGACAAGGTTTTAAGATCCTTTCAGGGCTTACAATCACCTTAAGAGTGCACAGATGTTAAAATCTGTGCTTTTAATCTCAAGCCTTAAAGCCAAGAGGTGGTCTTGTTTGAGTGTTTGCTAACAACCATTTTATATATATATATATATATATATATATATATATATATAGAGAGAGAGAGAGAGAGAGAGTTGCAGTTTTTCATTAAAGCTTGCTTGGTTAAAAAGAATAGGAAGAATTCATTTTCTTGTTTATGATAAAAGAATAAAATGATTATAGAAATGATAAAATTAATACATTGTTTTTTATGTTCTTTTTAACCAATATCTGTGTGTGTGTAATATATATATATATATATATATATATATCTATATATATATATATATATAAACCAGCACTTCTTCATGAGCTTGATGTGACATGAGGTTAATGTTTTAAACAGAATTTAACAGGTTTTTAATTTAGAGTTTTCCTTTTCTTAGACTAGTTGCCACACTATGGTTAAAAGATTTAGTCTAATCAAGTATTTACCCACATCTGGTATAGTTGGATGAATATCTTTCCCGAGGGTATTAGTCCAATATAAAATGCAAACAGCCTGGAATTTTGGAACATCTTGGAATTTAGCCCAGGTTACCATAGCCATTTTATTACGAGGATAACCATTACACTACAAGAGCTTCCTTTATATATATATATATATATATATAAATAAAAGCATAGTTCTCATAAAAATTATGGGATTATTTATATAATGATCAGTACTGGCGTAGAATCGGTGTAGTATTTGTGCTTTTCCTTGGATTAGAGTATTGTACAGCAGCTCTTTTTCCTAGGAACATAGTGTAGTATCTGTGCATATGGAAACCTTATACCTGTAGAAAAAAGAATATAGCATATACAAATAAAAAGGATTATAAAATAAACAACAGAAAAAAAGAACAGATGTGTGAATATAGAAATGTTTTCTTCAAATTCTAATTGATTTTTTTTGTCATGCATTGACTTAAATTTCCATAGGTACATATACTGTACTTTGATACTAGGCAAAATAATCTGAGGAACAATGCTTTGACCTTAGGGAAAGTACCCAATTATGTCTCACTGATCTTAGCAAAAATTGAGGGAATTCAACTAAAGAAACATGAAATAAATTGTCTCTTCAGATCTAATTTTCACTGTGTTGTCCTGTGGAAGGTTTCAATTCTTCTGATTCCCAATTTGCTTTTTCAGGCTTTTGCAAAAGGCACCAACTATGATTAGTATCACTGTCACCTCCATGTCCCACAGCTTTTTTATCTCTCTGGCAAAGTTCAAGTATTTGTTCAACTTTTCCCTTTCTTTTATTTTCCCTTAATGGTCTGCTGGAATTTCAAAATCTATGAGGTGGCTAGTTTTTACCTCTGGTCTGTTTTTCTTGCTGGGATTTTGATGGTTCATGTGTATTACAAAGTCTCAGCAAATTTTATGCAACTCATTTTCTTGGACAAATTTTGGTTTTTGCAGATGTCATTTTTTGGCATGGTCAAACTGTCTCTTACATGATTTCGACTGGATCCCCTTTTCCATCCATTCATATCTTCTTTATTACTCTTTTTGTACCAGTTTGCTCCATTTGCTTATCCTGTGGCTGTGGTTTTGTATAATTTGCTACATATTGTTCTTAAATCTGTAACTAAATTTCAAAGTGTTTCTATTAAATATTTCAAAGAGCATATTATTTTTTCAGAAATATTTATCATTTATCTATAAAACATTTTTCCTGTTTTAGATTTTACTGCTTTATTAAAGTTGGTATTAAAATATATTATATTTCTGTCTGAGATTTTCTGTCATTGTTATAATCATTAAGAACAGATATTGCATTCATATAACCACACTCTTTTTATGCTGTGTATGCACACACACACACACACACACACACACACAAACACAGGGGGGGTGTCCTCGTGGTGTAATGGTTAAAGCGATGGACTGTGGAATCGTAGTACGTGAGTTCGTACTCCAGTCGCGCTATCACATTCACTTTCGGGCAAATACCCTTGGGAAAGGTATGAACCCCCTTATCCTCCCTGCTATGGGTTAAATAGTACCACTACTGTTCTTCTAGGAGAATGGCTTTGGCATTAAATAACCTAAAAAGAGTTGATATGCCATTAAACAAAGAAACCAAACCAAATGCACACACACATATATATATATGGTACAAGATAGAATAGCTGACCCAACATGGGTACAGCAGATTTGGCAAACTTTCTGAATTTCAGATTAAGATGTTCAGCTAGCTTTGATGCCCTTGGGGATGGTATAAATCTATATGCTTGTGCACTGTAATGTCACAAGAGATATTAAAAAGAATGACTTGTCTTCGGTATGCTATGAGGGTTAACAAAGAATAAAGTTACATCAGTTACACTCATTGTCAACCTTAGCAGAAACCAACATACACACATTCTTGTATTCACTACTTTTCAATCAATGCTTATGAATGAAAAGTTAATTCAATGAATTCACTTTGAATTAACTGACCAGATGTCAAAGTCATGAGCAATGAATGTAAACTTGAGCTTCAAAGTTGAGACAATGTTCTATATTACCCAATCTGAAAGGCTTGACATTCATCATTTTTGGAATTGGTACCTTGTGCCTGCAAAGAAATCTTAAGTGCTGTGATAATTTCCTGATATGAGTTCTCTTCAATCAATTTATACATATAGATATGGTTTCTTTGTTTAATGGCATATCATGGGTTGTTGTAGTAGGATTGAAAGGTTAAGTGAACCACTGGCTGCTGTTAATGAAAATGGCTGTCTTCGTCAGTCAAAGAGATCATATTTGGTGTCTTGTCTGTGTTGATGAGGATGGCCAGTGTGAACACTTGATTGTATTAGTGGCTGAGCAGTGCTAAAATTTGGCTCATGCTAATGAACTGTATTTTGCATTAGCAAGTTTTTGGCTTTACATAATATGACAAATTTCTGCTTCACCGAAACATTCCTAAAGAACAACCGGATTTAAAGGAAGTGAAAGAAGCAGCTGTGAGGATATGCCGATGACAAAAAAGAAGAAACAACTACAATGACGATAAAACTGATATTTTGTGTTGATTGACAGGGACTTCTTTTATCTTAATAATTTAACTCTCTAATTTGATGCTAATGCTATCATTATTGAAGAACAGCAGTGATACTATTTAACCCATAGCTGGAGGGATAAGAAGGCTCATGCCTTTTGCATAGGTATTAGTCTGAAATGGAACCTAACAGCACGACTTAAGATCAAACTATCTCACTTCAAGGTTGCAGTCCAGCACTTACATATGAGTGTGAGTGTGCATTCTTAAGGGACACAACACAGTCATTTCTGTATTATAGATAAATGAGATATGTTTTATAGGACAAAATTATCATATCAGAAAAGAGTACAGGATCATCTCACTAAAACTGCATGACTGTATGGATAATGATGTAAGTCTGAAATTGAGATTATAAACTGATAAATGCATATATATATATATATATATATATATAAAATGTGATGGACTCTCTTGTCAATCTCGACAGATAATGTCTTAACAATTCATTTAAAGTTATTAACTCTTGGACTAACTCCATGATTGATTTGTTTATAGTGGGTAAGCTGATAACAATAGAATAGTGCACCAATGTGTCACAGATTCTCCGAAACAATACTACACAGATTTTGAATTTAGAATTGTCTTTCTCCTAGACTGGTAACTTCACCAAAGCCAGAGAGCCCAGTCTAGTCTATTATTCACTACTAGCTGAAAGGAAAATATATGGATTCATGCCTTTCCTAAGGTTATTTGCTGGAAGTGAAATACAAAGAGGATTTGAACTCGGTTTTTTGTGTTCATTTTCTTCTAACAATAAATCTTATACCATGCGAGCATATATATATATATATAAGTAATATCCAGTTGGCATCTAAAAACGATAGGTGTGGATTATTCATGAATAGAATATATGAGGGATTTCATATAAATCTGGGAGTGCTCGATGTATGGCTATTATTATATATTCCTTTTCAGGTTTATATAAGAAAACTCACAGAGTGTATACGATGTTATTGGAAGAAAACTCAACCATGGTTAAATTGTCATTATAAATTTTTTCTGCAAAGAATATAATCTTTGTCTCTTCAGATGACATACACACTTAATTTGAGGGTGAAAACAGCAAATATGGATTACAATATACATATATATATGAAACTGAAGAAGACAGTTTGGAAAATCATAGTGACATTTTCCCATGGATTTAACATCATCCGAATACAGGTAAATTTATTTCAAAAATGGAATCTTCACGAAAAGAGAGAAGCATGATGATATAGGTAATACATGTGTATACTTAAGCTAATTCATTTTGTTTTCTTTTTCCTTACTAAATGAAACACAAAGAATCTGAAATACTAAAAGATATAAAAAATAAAAGTTGGCAACCGTAGTCGAGGACAACCAGAACACTCCTTTTTCAATAGCTACTATACTGGGGTGTAGGGGAGGGTGCTATTCCTTTTCCTGGATTGCTACACTTTACCCTCGATACATACCTTATATTGCTGAGTGTTAAGCAAGGAGGTATCAAGTACCATTTTTAAAGTCTTTGGTATGACGCGGCCTGAGATTGAACCCAGGTGTCCTGGATCATTGGCTAACACTCTACCCACTGGGCTAATAAACACCCCCAAAAATAAATGAAATCAATCAATGCAGTTAGAAGAGTCTCCACATTCCACTTAAATTATCAGACTTTTATCCTTTACAGTGTCCATATAGTTTTTGATTATAAATATATTTGTATTCAGATGACACTAGACATCTAGGGAAACATGTCAATCTGATTTTCCAGGTTCTTCTTTCTGATACAGTCAGAATTCATTCCACATTTTACAGTATATCAACCATTTTTGGGTTATCTTATGCTAAAGTCAGTTCAATACTTATAGTCTCCAATTATATACAATAACAAGTGTATCTATACAATTATTTCAAAGATGATAATGCTTCATACTTAGTTGAAATATCAAAGAGAAAATGTACTAAACTTTGCAGTTATCTTAAATATTATTTCAAAGAGATCCATGTGATCCATAGATGGGACCCTGATTGTAACTAGGAGTAATGGCAATGAAGGAATAAGTCAACACTTCTCAGAGCTCCAGAACTTGAGCCTAACCATGGATGCAGTTTAGTGTTATACTCAGTATACACAAATAGACAATGTGTATCTATTATATACATAAAGTAAATTAAAGAAGGTTAAGTTGGCAACCATAGTCAAGGGTGACCCAAAGGCTCCCTTTTCAATAGCTACAACACTGAAGTGTAGGGGAAAGCAATACTCCTTTCCCTGGATTGCTCCATTTTACCCTTGATCCATACCTTATAAGGCTGAGTATTAAGCAAGGAGGCATCAACTACCATTTTTTGAGTCTTTGGTATGGCTCGACCTAGGATAGAACCCTGATCTACCTGGCCTTTGGTGAAGACTCTAACCATTATGCCAATGGACTGGTTATATGTGTGTGTGTGTTTGTATATACCATTTTATAAATGTATATTTTCATATACATTTTGCCATGAATTTATTTAACATGAGGGTCATTCAATAAATTAAGGGAATTTTTTGGAAAAAAAAAAAAAGTTTGGTTGCTGAGAAGAGCAAACTGTGAAATTTATAGGAGAATGTTGTGTGATTTTAATAGAGAAGCTTGTTTTTGTCAAAAAAATGTTTACAAATGGACTAAATATGGGTATGATTCTATGATCCTGAGTTAAAAAGATAGTCCAGAGGGTGGGAACACATAGACTCTTCAATAAAGAAAAAGTTGCAGTCACAGCAGTCAGTTAAGAAGGTCATGCTGACAGTCTTCAGAGACCTGAAAGGACCCATCACTACTGATTTCTTTGAAAAAGGTGCAGCTGTAAAGAGTGGTCCCTACCCCCAAATCATGAGGTGAAATTCACCTTTTTTATTGAATGACCTTTATATATTATATATATATGTGTGTGTGTGTGCTAATAAATGAGTGTCTGGTTTATGTGCTTGTTTGTACTATGTTCATTGTAAAATATCAAAATCTGTTGATGAAATTTTTTGCTTGAAACTCACCAGATCTCCACTGTTGACATAAGAGCTCATTTGAGGTCACCTGAGATCAAATGATTAAATTATCCAGTTCTAAGCATTGGAAACAAATTTTCTATCAGAATTTTCCCCAAACAATCTACTTTTGAATAGAAAAAACATATTACAATAGAATGAAAGATATAAGTTCACTTTTTAGGCAATCATGAGAGTGCATTCATCACCTATTTTTTTTTTTTTTGACACTTGAGAAAAACATTTCTAACCTTGTATGAAATTCAATTTTTTTCATCAAATTCTTTGTACCATTAATCAGAAAAAAGATTAGAGAAAATACTGATATTAAATTTCTCTATACACACAGAGATATTAATGTTTGAAAAGTTGTTTTATTTATTTTCATACTGGCACACAAAGGAAAAAAGCACTAATATTGTGTACCAAAATTCTTGTCATTCCAAGAGACTGCATCATTTTAGTTTAGGCATCTAAATATTTTTTCAGGTACATCTACACGGGTTTTGTATAAAATTAATGTAAATAATCTATTTCTTATTTGGGGTGGTGTGTGAGATGAAAAATATTAATATACATATTTTAACCATATTCTCATATTTGATATTTTTTCACTGGTAACATTGAGGTATCACAGTTAGTGTGTGTGTGTGTACTTAAGTTCTCAACCCGTGGTCCGTGGACCCAAAGTAAGTCATCATATTTGCTATTGCGTGTTTCTCCATTGTATAGCACAGATTGACAAACGTACCTTGCATGGTGTTTTTTTTGTAAACAATCAAGATACTATATAATTTGTAGTCTTGTTAATACAGTCGATAAGATAATTTTTTTTCCTTTCAAAAGTATAGAAGAAAAGATAAGATGTTCATTTCTATGACGAGAAAAATATGTTTATTAGAATAAAGAAACTGATGACAATATACACAGACACAGCTAGTAGTTTCAATTTCGCTTAAAATAAAGATTATTTGTTGAAAATGTATTCAAATAAACAAATTTTAGTTACAGAATGTAATATATGCAACATTCATTAAAGAAATAGACATCTGTTAGTGAAAAAACGAATTAAAACCAACATTTACCATAGTGATGATGATGACGTTGGCGACAGCTCTAATCTGCTATCCCCTCTCTCTCTCTCCATCTCTCTGTCCCTCTCCCTCTTCCCAATACATCTAACAGCAGTCACACGTGCTAAGATTTTTGAGCACAGTGTTAGGGTTGCTCTTGCTATTGGCTACAGCCAAAAGCGTATTTCTCTAACATTACTGTTATTATAAGGGTCTAGTGCCTGGCACGGATCGGGCGTTCAACGTTATAGTCGATTTTATGGGATGTTCAATGAATCTGACGGTGGCTGGACAAAGACCATCCGTTCAAAACAGCATCGTTGTATTATTCCCAGATATATTTATGAACTTTTGGCTACTTAGTTATCGAAACTTGAATAGATACGTAATTTAATTGAGATCAGACTAAGTATGTTTGCTTGAAATTAATGGATGATTTTTAATCCATTTTGAATAACATTGACCGAGTTATTGGTCGTGCCGGGCACGAGTAGCACTAGTCCCATCTCTGCCCCTTATATATATATATATATGGTTACCAGCATAAAGAAATGAACACAACATAGTTCAGATCCCAGACATACCTGTTTATGTTTCAGTTTGTGGCAACGTCCTTCAGAAAGTCATGAACCCATCTCTAGCTATGGGTAAAATAGTAAAGCAGACTAGGGTATTTAGCTTTGCTAAGGCAACTGGTCTAGAAGGAGTATTTGTCAAGAGATTCTTTGGCACATCTGTGTATCATTCTTCAGTTATCAGCTCATCCAAAAAACTGTGGCACGTTCGAAACAGATCTTAACTGCTATAAACAAATCAGCTATGTAGATAGTCTCACAATTCACATCTTTAGCTGAACTATAGGTTCCTTATACATTTTGAGAGCGAGAGGAAAGTGTGATATATATGAATGCTTCATGGTAACTGTCAGTTCCATACTTAGCAAGATCTTCTGAAAGTGCAACAGTGGCAGTCTCCATGCAGTGTTAATTTCTAGTTTCTCTTTACTGCTTATGTTTATACACTCTGTTTCTAACACATATCTACAAATTATGCAAAACTTAGACACAATTTCTAAAACTCATTTTCTCTCTACACACATGTATCTCTCTCTCTCTCTCTATATATATATATATATATATATATATATATATATACACACATATATATCTACATAAATTACAAATTATATCTTTCCATAGCACCATGAAAATACCTTTGATATGCACAATATTTTGAATAAGAAATGTTAACTTTTATTTAATAATGGCTCTGAAAATAGAAAAATTGAAAACTATTGGTCAACTTATATTTAGACTTGTATCATTTTGTACATTTGATAAAATTTTTGCATGGATGCTGGGCCAAATTTGGTTTGTTTTCCCTCAAAAAAATCAATTTTTCACCTAAATAGTTAAAAATTAAGTAAATTATAGGAAAAAGTTTTTTTTGTTTTATGCAGTTTGAAGCAATTCTGCAGATTCAGTTATTTTTTTGTTCATGCCAGTATACAGGCAAATATTTAAAAAAAAAGAAAGACATTTTTTCAACAAAATATTTCTTTATTTAAGTGAACCTATAATCCATTTATTCTATGTATGTTACCATAACACAGCAAACATAGCACATATTCAAACATAATGGGAAAGACCAGGAACAACTCTAGGTTTTAAAAAGTAATTCTATAAATTAAGGATTTTGTGACAATAAATGAACTTTGATCAACACATAAGATGAACTTATAAACAAGTATATATGGTATGAGAATTCATTTTTATTTATTGCGGACTTTTTGTCCTCATCTTGGTAGTTTTTTTTGTTTTGTTTCTTCTTTCACTACGTTTCGGCCAAATTTCACCTCTGGCCTTCTTCAGGTGATTTTTACCACGACCTCAGAGAGGAATGATGAGTCTTGTAACCGTATTCCCAGTAATTACTGCCTTCCATAGTTGTTGTCTATTGCACCACGTTTTTTGCCCAAGTAAATCTCTGGCCGGCTTGGGTAGGATTTGAAACCACTATCTTCTGACATTCCTATCCGAGGTCGCAGTAAAATCACCTGAAGAAGGCCAGAGGTGAAATTTGGCCGGAACATAGTGAAAGAAGAAACAACACAAAAAAAAAAAAAAGAAAACAAGAAAAAAGCTACCAAGATGAGGACAAAATGTCCACAATAAATAAAAATTAAAATTAATTCTCAGATTAAGAAGCCTCATCTCAAAATGATCCAATTATATATGGTATATTTTTAAATCTAGATCTGTTAAAAGTTTTGAAAGTGTCCAAGAAAAATATATTTGCCCTGATTCTTGTTCTGAATCAATTACATAGGACAAATGCTTTATTACTCATATAAATTATTAATCTTATTGTGATGTATTTTGATCTAATCAAGGCAGAACTGAATTAGTTGTTTGCAGTTTGAATACCAAATGACTTCTTCCTGATTAGATTACCTTTTTTAATCCTTTACAATTTCAATAATCATTCAAACTGAATCTTTATCTTTTTATTTGTATTCACCTAACCTCTCTGCCAAAGGCAGGATGGTAATAGGAGGTCAATTTTTTTAAGCAGAGTAAGGCTGGTTTAAAGCCAGATTTTTCCTTCTCTTAGACTGGTTACATCACCAAACCTACAGAATCCAGTTTGCCATACTATTTACTCATAACTAGGGAGAAAACAGAAGACTGCATACCTTTCTTGTGGTCATTAGCATGAAGTGAAAAAAACCCAGCCTTGTCCAGAGTTTGAACTCTGATCACCAATTCCATTCATTATAATGATGACTGTTATACTAAACATGCCTCTTCTTTATCTTTTTGTTTAACTATATAAAGTTGGTATTTTGCAATACATTATTCTAAACATATTGACTTTATGAATGCAATACAGAATTTAAGAAATATTAATAGAGAAACTCTGACAAAGAGAAAACTAAGAAAGAAATTATCTCTTCAAATCATATTGTATTGTATCATCTATTTTCATCAGCCATTTGATGAAAAGCAAATTAATTGAGTAATATGCTCTGTGTCTATATGCATTTGCTTTGATGGTGCAGTTTGCAACTAAATATGAATATGACTAAGATGTTTATCCTTCAATCAGTTTAGGTTGAATGAAACAAAATGCTTTTACTTTGGAGAAGAAAACAATTTCCAGTTTGGAAATTTGTTAATTAATTAAAATATTGAAGGATGAGAGTTTACTCTCACCCTAATAATCTGTGTTATAATAATCTTCAGTATAGATAACTCTTTTTATATTAAATGTTAATCAAAGATCATCATCATCATATCGTGCTGGTAGCACGGATATCCCTGACCCTCTCTCGCCACTCCTCCCTATCGTTCATAGCCCTAGGTAGGTCTTCAGGACAACATCCCGTATCCTCACATAGCTGCTGAATGTATGTTCGTGCTGATCATCCTGCTTTTGCACGGCCATGTGTGGGGGTCCATAAGAGTACATTTCTTATGAGTTCGTCCCTGCTTCTCCAGCAGTGTCCTGCATGTGTGGTTCGTCTAACTTGAATAGTTTTCGTGATAGAGGGCAGGTGACCGTACAGTTGGTGTCTTGTGGGGTGTTGCTGCCAGGACTTGTTTAAGATTGCAGGTAGCATTCTTGTGTAATTGCTGTCCAGCTTCTTCTCCAGCTGTTTTGTTAGCGTCCATTCAGTGCAGCCATATAGCAGTATCGATGTGACCGCTGCCTGGAAGAAAGTGCGTTTCATTTTATCGGTTAGGTCTGATTTCCATATAATCGATAGCCTATTGATAGCTGTCCATGCTTTCGCTAACCTCGTTTCGATGTCCTTTTCGGTTGATTCGACGCTGCTTCCTAGGTAAGTGAATTTGTCTACTAGTTTAAGAGGGGTTCCTTCTAGAGTGGAGATGTCCCCCGTTTGATTATAGCACATATATTCCGTTTTGTGTGCATTTACATAGAGGCCTATGCTTGCTGCTGATCATTCCAAACATTGCAGTAGTGTTTCGGCTTGGTCAGGTGTATTTGCCAGTATCGCTATGTCATCGGCGTAGTCGGCGTCGGTAATTGTTTTTGCGGGGTACCTTCTGCTTCTTTTCTTCGTCAGTTCGAAGCCATTCTCTTTGATTTTGTCAATCGATGTTCTAAGTACGTAGTCTAGACAAATGATAAAGAGGTACGGAGCCAAGGTGTCCCCTTGTAGTACTCCTGCTACAATGTCGAAGTATTCTGTGTCTCCATCTGGTGATCGTACTTTTACTTTAGTGTTTCTATAGAGAATCGTTATTGCCGCTATGGTTTCTTTAGGTATGCCGTACGCTAGTAGGATTTGTTCCATCTTTCCTCTGTGAATGGAATCGAAAGACATGGTAAAGTCAACAAATATTAATGTCGCTTGTAGGTTTTTTGCCTGTACACCTTCAAGGATTCTACGGATGGTTAATATTTGTGAGGTCATGGATCTATTTCTTCGGAAGCCATTTTGGTTTTTTCTGAGTATGTTGTCGATTTTGGGTTCTATCCGGTTTCGTAGTAGGGCATTGTAGATTTTGGCTGCTATGGATGTAAGTGTTATGCCTCGGTAGTTTTTGGCTAATCCGAGTCCCCCTTTTTAGGGAAGGGGAGTATGCATCCCTTCCTCCATCTATCTATCGAATTTTGATTGTATACTGCGTTGCAGTGGCGGAGCAGTATGTCGTCGAATTGTCTGGTCTTCCATACTTCCGGGGGAATTTCGTCCAACCCAGCAGCTTTCCTATTTTTAATTTTTCTGAGAACCAAGTCAAGTTCTTCTTGTGTGAACGGTCATAGTTTAATGTCTAATTGTTTGCTAATTATTCTGGTGATTGGTTCATGTGTTATTTTCGTGGGTTTCCTAGTAAGTTTTCAAAGTGCTGTTTCCACAGTTTTATTCTTTCTTGTTGGTTTGCTGCTTTCAGTTTTGCTTTGGCTGTGTTCTTTCTTCTACTCACTTCATTTATTGTTTGCCAGGCTATCCTAGATTGTCTATCTTCTACCAAGTCTCTAATCTTATCTATCTGATTTTGAATGTATTCTGTCTGTTCCTTTTTATATATGCCTGCTAATTGATATTGTGCCGTCTTTAGTTTTAAGGCATTTGTGTTTGTTTGGTTTTTTTCGATAGTTTTTGGAGGCTGTTTTAACTAGTGCATGTTTTTCTCTCACCGCTAAAGTTTCCCAAGGGACTCTATATTTAGTTTTGAGTTTTGTTGGAATGCATTTCGCTGCTGGCTCGAGGTGTGCATTGACGAAATTTTCATATTCGTCGTTTGGTGTACTTTTTTCGGTCTTTTCTTGTAGTGTTTCGAATCTGTTTCTTAATTCTAATACGTATTTATCTCTTATATCTCTATTGTTCGATAGGGCCCAGTCATAGTGTTTGGTGGTCGCTGTTCGTTTGGCGTTTTTTCGTAGGCTTAACCGTATTTTCGCCGTGACTATTCGGTGATCGGTGGACACACCCTCAAAAGAGGAGTATGCCTCGCAATTCATTGCACTATTTTTCCATTTCTTGTTTATAAGGACGTAGTCTATCTGAGCTTTAGTATTGTTTGCGTACGTGTATGTCCATAGTTTGCCCTCCCTTTTTTGGTAGTTTGTATTGAGGCATGCTAATCTATTTTCTATCATGAAATCTGTTAGATATTGCCCATTCCTATTAGACGTGTTGTAGAGGCTGTATTTGTTGTTTCCGTTTTTCCCGATTTGGGCATTCATGTCTCCGCCAATGACTAACATGTTGTGTTTCGGGATGCTACGCACTAATGAGTATAGCTCATCGTAGAAGATGACTAGTTCAGTTTCTTCACTAACATTGGTGGGGCTGTAGCAGGAGATAACTGTTGTTCTGGGGTTGCCGTTAAAAGTAGCTGCCATCATTCTAGGTTGTATTTTCTCAATGCTATTTAGCGTTCTTAATGCTCTAGGTCCTATAAGTAATCCTACCCCTCCTACTGCGGCGTTGACAGAGTTTTTCCATGCGGATACAGTGACGAGCGACCACCCATTGCCATTGGATTCATATAAAACAACAAAATGGCACAAATAAACCCAAAAAATGGAAAAAAAATCAGTGTAAGACATGAAGAATCAATGCACTCAAATATTGTCTATAGGACAGCCACACAATACTCAAGTTTACTTGGTGGTGTCTTGCAGTTAAAACTCAATGAGAAAGTGTCTGTTCATGTATTTGTAGTAATGTCCACTTTGATTGGTTGCTAAGTTTCATGAAGACTACACACCCATTTCTCAAGATGTTCAAAATGGTTGGGTACATTTGAACAAATGTTATATCAATGCCATTAATAAGTACACTCCTAAGAATATTATGAATTATAAAAAAAAAAATTTTCTTCTAAACCAAAGATACCAGGGTTTTATTTTTGGTCATACATTATAAACTCAAAAGGAAAATTATTAGGTATTTTTTATTATTAAATTTTACTGTATTGAAACCCTGTAAACAAAGATATGAATAATTACTGCACAAAAACAAGTATCCTTGTAGATATGTATGTGTTTGTGTGTGTATATATATATATATATATATATATATATAAAAAATAAGGAAATAAATCTTTTTTCTTATATATTTACATATGCAATTTTTTTAGATATTACAATTTTTTATGTGGAGGGCATTTCTAGATTTCTAATGATGTGGAGTTTGGTGATAAAATAATCATTTATTAAGCAAGAGCAGGCATGGGAAACTCTAACAATATATAGTAATCACTGAGAAGCCATGTTGCTGATATGAACTCTATAATTTTTTCATGGAGCATAATGATATTTTGATTGAATTATGTTCTCCACAAAACAGTACAACACCTGATAAAACAGCCGTTGTATGACCACTTACCTCCCATCTCACAAATCATCCAAGTAAGAAAAACAAGACTTGTTGGGCACTGCTTGAAAAGAAAGGAGAAACTCATAAGTAATGTTCTCTTGTGAACTTCAACACATGAATACATTAGTGTTGGCCAATTACAAAGACTCATCAGCTCTGTGTGGACACTGGATGCAGTCTAGAAGACTTACCAGGAGTAACAGATGATAAGGACAGAGGGTGAGAAAAAGCCAGGAAACTCCATGCTGTGAAAATCACTTGATGATAATGATGTTCAATGAGAAATAATAAAATCCTGGTATGTTTGGCTAGGAATAGAATTAATATTTTGTTGAAAAATTTTTAGGAATGTACTTACTAAGCCTGAGACGGTTTCACACCCTAAATTTTGAGCTGAAATGTCCACTGTATAATGTTAAATCTCATTAATCAATGGAAAAACTTAAGGTTAAGTGCATTACCAAGGAAGGAGATCATGTTGAAAAATATATTTGTTGTGTAAAATAAATGCTTCTTTCATCTTTAGGGCATGGGCTTATTGATATACCTATGTATATTTGTATAAATGTACATAAATGCATTGTGTATATATATATATATATATATATATATATATATATTATCATCCACAGACAGACTGTTTCGTTCTATCAGAACTCTTCACTATGGCTAGACACGCAGGACGCTCGAAACCTGTCCAACTTTACGTTAGACTAAGTTTCAGACCTCTCGGCCACCAAGCGGACCACGTTGGCTAAGGGAATTTTTAAGGTATCTATTTAGCAACAGCAGCAGCAGCTTTGTTTACATTTTTTATACCCTGTCGGCTACCAGAGTGCTCAATTCTTTCGAAGAGCTTTGCATTACGCTAGCGGCGGCTGACAATTCCTTCGCCAGAGTGCTCAACTCCCATATATATATATATATATATATATATAGAGAGAGAGAGAGATAGAGAGATGTTTGACTATAAGTGCATACATTTAGGTATTGTGTAGAGATAAGTGATGATAAATACATTGTCCAGAGATATCTATATTCATAATTTCGAAGAGTTTGTCTTTTATAGATGGCCAAATGATTTGATGTAGAGCTGCCACATTTGGACTGCATACTTTTTTTAATGCAGGACAAAGTTTCAACTTAAAAAAATGTTTATTATGAGGAAAGGAGACTTCTTATCCAAAGCTGGCTCTAACAATTGATGATAATCACTGAGAAGCCATGTTGCTCCAAGGCATAACTAATTGCATAGAATATAATTTTCTAAACTTTAAAAGTAAAAAAAAATAACAAATTATCTTAGAAAAATAAATCTTCAATTTAATTAAATTTTATGAATTCAGTTTATAGGTAGCTCTTAAACTTGGATATATAAAATGGTTGCATTTTATAATTTTTTAGTTGGGACAAACAATCTGAATGAAAACAAATGTTTAAAGTGATACATTTTTTTTTAGTGTCACTCACTTCAATTGAAAAATATTTCCCTACAAAACCCTAGAAAGTTTTCCATTGAGCAATATTAACTTTATAAGATAATATAAAAATATGACTGGTAAATCTCTTTTCTGTTATATGGATTTATCTTTTATTTTATAATAAAATTTAACCTTTGTAACCATTTGGGTCAAATATTTAATTGACAGTAAAGATTTAAGTCTTGAACTCTTACTCTGCTTAAATGGGTACTTTAGCTAGTACATAGATACATGCTTAGAAGTATGTGTGTCTGTGTGTGTATATATATATATATATATATATACATGCACACACATAGTGTGTGTGGTATGCATGTCTACAGTAAAGGAAATGAACATATAGATATACTTATGTAGAAAAATAAAATTGGTGTTATGTGTATTCAGAAAAACTCTAAAATAGATTTTTAAAAATGCTTTTAAAAAATGCAAAGTTAAAATCTAACTTAATTGGCACTGACAGCTTTCCAACATTTTTCTCAGCCTGTATTGAATGTATGTGTGGTGGTTGATTAAGATAAATGTCATAAATTTTTCCCTCTTCTTCATTCTACAGCAAAGCCCTTTATTATTAATAGTGTTTCCACAGGCAAAAGAAAGATCAATTTTTTTTTACTGAGAAAAGAACATGTGATTTTTGGCCATCTTAAGATGGAATGGTTCTTGATATAGACAAAAGCTAATCAGAAAGTATTGAGACTGAAGCTTTAAATTTCAAAAGTTCTACCATCTAAAATTTAAATGTGAGGATGTGTGGCCAGATGAGCAACTTCTATAATAAAGTGATGAGGTCCATACATCTAGATTATTGTCTAGATATATGCCCAGATAGACAAAATCTCTAATAAAATGATGATGATCATACATCTAGATTACTGTCAAGATGTGTACCCAGATGAGCAACTTCTATAATAAAGTGAAAATGTCTAGATTTTTAGACTTCACTGAAGGCATCTAGACAAAATCTTCATGAGTCAGCTCTAATTTGAAAGAAATTATAAGGGCAGCATTGATACTTTTTGAATTATTTCTTGCAAAAGACCCTCCATACTCAGAAAATCTACATCCCTATGATTTATTTGCCTCTTTCTTAAACCAAAAATTCATCTTACAAATAAGATATGCTGATGTGGAGAGTATCAAAAGACATACAACAGCACAGCTTCAAACAATATCAAAAAAGTAAGTGAACATGTGTTTCAACTCATATAAGGATAAAGTGATATTCATAATTCAGAAGTGTTTGTCTGTCCTTTATAGATGGCCAATATAATTCCTGGAAGAAATGTTTTGAATACCAAGGTGACCATTTTAAGAAAACTTGTCTTATTCATTGGTCATTTCTGCCTAGGTAAATTTAGCTTCAATCTCAAAACTTTTCAAACAAACTTCCAGTGTATCATGTATTCACTTTCTTATTTCTCAGTCTTTACTCACTGATCTAGCTGATGTAGAAACCTGCTCTTTGGTCCTCTGTGAAATTTACACAGCCAATAGAAATATATCTTCATTTTTTAGACATTCAATGGATAAAAAAAATTTACTGAGTGAATGTGTAAACTAAATCAACCAATCAGTAATCATGTCTGGAAATATGTAGGCATATCCATTATATAAAGCAGTCTGTAACTCAGACTCAAATGGTCGTCCTCTCTATTGTTTTAACTGAGTAATGACATGTTTTTGAATGCCTCTATTGTCATGGTTACCTTATATCACTGCCGCACAATAGTTCATTGAATATCTTTGTCTGAGTCGCTATATTTCCAGTCTTTTTTTTTTTGCAGTTGTGTATATTACTAACAAGCAAGGTTCTTACTGCTTGCCCAATAAACATCATACTTTATAAAGACCAAAATATCTTTTATTTAAAAAATTTAATATATATTAATTCAGTTCATAAAGCACTTTAAATTTAATATATATTTCAGTTCATAAAGCACTGAAATGAATTTATATTTATTGTAATACACCTTTGAAGCAGCAGACATTCATCTTTGAAAATCTCTACCTCTGATATGTAAAATTCAATTTGCAGTAATCTCTTTCCACAATAAGATAATATGACACTAAGCAAGAAAATAGGGAACAAATTTAAGAAAAGACTTTAATCAGGGAATTTGTTGAGTATTCCGTTGTTGCTGATTTAATGAAAGAGAAAATGATCCAATGTGCAAGGCATCTTTTGATATTAAACTTTTTTTTAATTCTCTATGCATTGAATTCTTTGCTTATTATCAAAGTTCTTGAAAGGTGGCATTAACATAACTAATTTAATAATTGCAAATATAAATTAATATAATTTGATAATATCAACTTTTTTGAATTTCATAAATTTTGTTTTGAAATTCATGTTTAGAGATTAATAATTTTAAATATAAACACAGGAAAAAATTCAGTTGATATTTTGCAAGTAATGTGATACATTTAATTTAATCTGTATTTGCTGTTACCTTTAATTTGACCTGAAAGATCATGACAGAGTTATTTGCTTGTGACAACATATTTTCCAGGACATGCAAATGAGAATTCTTGTAATGAATGATTCTTCATACGAATGTTTAATATTCTTCTTTGTTTATGATATAAATATCGCCAATATATCATCATCTACATCTTATGTTTACTTCCCACCATGTTAGGATGGTGCCTCAGCAAAAGAAAGGAATCAAATAAACCTGGACTGCTACTGCTATCACTAATAGACTTTAGACTAATGATAATGATAATTTGTAAAAAAAAAATTATATGGTTTCAAGTATTCCTATTTAATACTATTGATTTTCACACAGTTATATACTTTCAAATATTTCAAAGAAATAATGATAATCCCTTGTAAACAATTATAACTTCCAAGTAACTATTCTTTATACAAATCATTTTCACACTGTTGTGTTTTTTAAATATTCCTATATAATATGAGTAATTTTCAAACAGATCTAATTTTTTTTCATCATACAATGTGTGAAAGTACATGCGATACTCTGTCCTCATCAACCGCCAACCAGGGTGATAACACAGTTTCGGTAGCTCAAGGCAGTACTGCAAAAATTATTTGCACTGTTGTGTTTTTTAAATATTCCTTTATAATATGAGTAATTTTCAAACAGATCTATTTTATATATAGTTGCGATTCTTATAAGTACTACCACTCTGAGTTAGATTGGTCCTGGGAATCATGTCAAATAAGACGTGACTACACATTTTTTAGAACTCCAGAACTGGAGTCTCACCACTGGATGTAGTTTAGTATGATAACCAGAACAGCCTTTTGTGGGGGTGTTAGAGGAGAATTTTACTCCTCTTTCAAGGATGGAGTTGGAATGAAAGAATAAGGTAAGTAAGGGGTTATACTAGGAAGTTTTGTTTAGTTGTGAGCGACCAGTTGAATGCCATTGGAATTTAAACCAAAAAATTTCAAGTTTTATCAAGCAAGTAAATTTTTTATATCATGTTTACAAATTAAAATTATAAGTGACATTCATATTCTGAAGAAGTGCCTCTTCATGATTATGTCTTTGACAACTCAGGTGAAATAATCTTTTCTAAACCAAAGGACTTATTGTAACTTGGGATTTTTGTGTTGGTTTTCTGTGATTTTTCTTGTTTTCTCAGTATCAAATATTTTTTTTATTTTTTTACTACCTCCTCATTTAGGAATTTACACATTTTGTCAATTCCTGAAAGTCTTGTATTCAATAACATTTCTGTATGACAGATACATATGTTCTCTATTTGTCAAGATATTTTGGGTTTAGTCTTTTTTCTTTGATTGCAAATTTTGTCAGACATGAATGTTTGACTCTACTAGAACATAAACTTAGACCCTACGTACAATCACACACTCACATGCACATTCATTCAAACTCTTACACCTAAGTGCAAAACACACATGGCCCTTAACAGGCACATATATGTACACATTCAAAAACGCACATGCATCCAATCATAAAAATATTCCCATGAATATGTATTTACACACATGTATGCATATTTGCACATGATAGCATGTGCACTCTCACATATAAGCACATTTATATGTATGCACACTAAGAACAGTTCTCATATTCACAGGCATATGCATATTCCTACACTTACAAACATATAAACTGTCATACCCATATATATATATATATATATATATATATATATATATATGCAGTTACTCACAAATATATATGCACAATCACACATTCATACCCCTCTCTCACACACACACACACACATATATACATGCAGACACTTACACATATTCACAATCAGATATACTCACAAAAATAAGTACATAAACTTATACACATACACACATTGACATATATAAATACCAACAATGGAGTAAGGTATAATAAATTAAATTTTTTTTTGGTTTGTATTTATCCATCTTCTGTAGTTTTGCTGAATTCCTATTCTTGTAAATGACAGCAGCAATTTCCACGATGCATTGACTGAGTGGTTTAAAAGTTTGCAAACAATCCATCTTGAAAACCAATGGTGAACATCACTCCAAAAGATGTTTAGCTATTAGCTGTTTTTGACAACTGTTTTACAAAATAAGCAAAAGCAAAATAATTTTTTAAAAAATTTAAAAAAATTAAGAAAAATTAGACAATACACAAATTTGCTTTGTGATAACAACAATGGTTTAGTTTTCATGCTATGATTGCATTTTATTCCTTTATTGATAAGCAACTCAAAGTCTGAAACAATTCCTTCAGAATGTTTTTCATTTTAGTCATGTTTTCTTTTTTTCTACTGAAGTGTTATCATGAATTAGGAAATTTATTTTGATTTTTGTCTGCTTATTGGTCTTAGATGATATTAAAGTATATCAAATTTTCTGCCTATTGGTCTTAGATGATATCAAAGTATATCAAATTTTCATTTTCATAGACCTTTATTCCAAAGCTTGTCTCATGCACATGTCTAAACACAATCCATGATGCCATATCTGTCAATATTATTATAAATAAATTATCATATGTTATATTAGAAATATTATTATAAATAAATTATTAAATGTTTGAAATATTATGAAAAAATTGGGGTGTATTTAAAGTATTTTTATTTTTTACAGACTTTTACTCAAAACCATATTTCATGTACACATCTGAATACAGTCTGAATACCACAACCTTTATATCATGAAAATTCTTCTTACATGTCACCCTGTTGGCAGAGCTGAGAATAAACTGATTGCATCCTCTGCTGAGCAGTAAGACCTCTTATCAAAAGAGATGTATGACGCTTAATTACATCAAGTGGTGAGGCTCCACTTCTGGGTCCTATAGATTTTTTCCGAAATTATATAACTTTGTACAAAAAAATGATTATAGACCAAAACTCAAATAAAAAAATGCAATAGAACATTGAAAATATTGTTATAATTACAATTAAACACTTATAAATGGATCAAATTTTAGCATTAAATTGCTCATAAGGAGTTAATAGGGTGTTAGACAAATAAACTAAACCATTTTATGTGTGTGTGTGTGTGTATATATATATATATATATATATATATATATATATATATATATAGATCAAAATTGTTTAAATTTTTTTCAAATTTTTTTCTCCAAAGCTTATTTAATGTACACTTCTAAACACATGTTCATAGTAGTATCATTATTATTATTTAATTTTCAGTTTCTTACAATCCTTCACTGAGTCTTCACCCAAGACCTAGTGTGAGGGAAAGTAGTGATTATAGGGATTTATGTTTTCTGCTGCTTCTTTTGGGTGATATTTTTCAATTACACCAATTGCACTTTCTTAAGGAGATGAACAGTTCTGCAAAGGGAACTTTTTTGTATTTCATATAGGCTGGCACTTTCAAGTATATTGTTAATGTGTTTATCTGTTCTCTTCTTGTTCATACCCAGGGCTCCTACAATTGGAGGAGTTTTAAGGTGCCACATTTTCTAAGTTTCTATTTTGAGGTCTTTGTATTTACTTATTTTATTATATTCTCAGACTAATATGTAATCTTTTGGCATTGACATATCAATTAGAAGGCTTATATTGTCCTTAACCACTTTATCAGGTCTATTGCTCTTTATTTTTATCAGTCAGGATAGCAAAGTTCCAGAGAATAGTATCTCCCTTTACTTCTGTTATTGGTTTTGGTTAGTGTTGCTATTATTTTTTAGAATCCATTATTATAATTATTTCACTCTTTGTGAGTTTTTCCTACCTGCATGAGTTGGTGGTCTTTTGCTGGAGTTGCAGTGATTCCAAGTCTCCTCAAATCTCCAGGACTCTTCTGAGCATTCTAGCTGATCTTAGCAAATCCTGTAGTCTGGATGGTTTTGATTCTCCCACTTATTTCCACTTCCTTCAGTCTCTTCTCCAAGCTCATTGACTACAATTGGTATTACCTTAACACTCATGTTCCTCAGCTTTTTCAGTTCTCTGGCAAAGTTCAAGTATTTGTTTAACTTTTCATTTTCTTGAATTATTATTGTTATTAGATGCATGCATGGTGTAATGGTTTTTTTTTTTTTAAATAGAAGAGCTTATGAACAAAGAATGGTGACAGAGTCCCCCCACCAGGCAGATTTATTAATTAACAGTTCTAAGGGATTGGAATGATTTATTAATTGAATAGATTGAAGGATGATTTTAGAAATGTTTGTTTTTTTTAATACAAAGAATAGGAAAAGCAATTTCCTATTTTTTTTTATTTTTATCGTATTTCATTTTTTTTCTTCCTTTTAGAATATCATTTCTGGAGTTGAGTCTTTAGTAAGTAAGGTGATGGTTTAGGGAGTGGAGAGATGTGTTCATTGATTAAATCCTATGATAAATGGTGAATGGGATCTTAGATGGTCTGAGGACGAAATCCAGACTCAAGGTCCGAGACAAGATAAGTGGATTTTTTCCGACTCAAGTGATCTTTGTCTAGGTGAAACTCAGCAGGGAATCCAAATTCATTTTTAGTACCACTTAAAAAGCAGCCATCTATGGAGTTTTAAAGATTATATGAAATAAGGGGTGGTTCAGGCAATTTACATATCATTATTAATGGGCATAGTCAAAAATTGTCAATACC
This sequence comes from Sepioteuthis lessoniana, assembly GCA_963585895.1. Lineage (NCBI taxonomy): Eukaryota > Metazoa > Mollusca > Cephalopoda > Myopsida > Loliginidae > Sepioteuthis > Sepioteuthis lessoniana. Next base: position 60,676,178 of record OY757920.1, read on the forward strand.
CTGCCCTATTCCATATAAGCAGTCAGCAAAGAGATTGAGAGTCAGTTTGAGGCTGCAATTAGAGAAAAACAGACATTTTGAGCAGTCAGACAGAAATGCCGTAGCTATGAAAAACAACTTGTTGAATCTTGCTGGTCCGATCAGAACTAAGAGATGGAAATAGAAATTTGCAGATCCAGATAATTTTGTCAACAAAGCTGAGAAAACAAACCTTTAAGTAAAAGTAAACAAGGATCCTTAGTTGTCCCCCTTACACCGTCTAGACAGATCAGATCTTTTTTCTCTTTCCGTTGCTTTCTAACCGAGCGAGTAAATCTTGTGTGACCATTTCTTTTGTACTCAACGCATTTGTGTAAATTCTTCTATGGTGACATAAAGACAATAGCTTTGAAAAAGTTTTATTATATGAGAATCAAAAGTATTGCTTGTCTCTTTTTGTGTTCTTGTGGTTGCTACAAGAACTATTTTCTTCATTAACAGCGATTTTTCTTTCAGCGTAGATTCCAGCCAAATCGACTCCCACAGTTGAACCGATCTGAGGAAACTAAAACAGCTGTTTGGATCAAAAAATTCACAATGTGGCCAATAGTGGTTGTTCCTTCAGCTCAACAGAGGGAGCCATGTGATTTGATTTCAGTGAAAATTGCCAGAGTGAACTAGACATACCGGTCAGTGGCTGGATTCTACGTCAGATACTACAGATTCACCAAATAATACTCATCTTGTATTGAATTAAAGATTTTTCTTTTTCCTTAGCTAATTACCTTAATATTTTATCCATAGCTAGGGAGAGATGAATTCAAGCCTTTTCCAAGAGTATTATTATGAAGTGAAATGCCCACAGCCTTGTCTTGGATTTCTTAAAGTGATAGCCATTATACCACCTAAACCTACAAACATGAGCATATTATTTAAGAATGCCTGCATTGGTTTGGGACAGTAGGACTTTCTCTATACAAATGGAAAAATTCAAAAAAGGAAGTTAAAAAAAGAAAGGGCACTAACATAAGTGCTTTCAAGGTTCAAAAGATGAATTAGAAAAAGATACACAAATGGTTTTTATATCTATCTATCTTATGCTAAAGTTTATTCATTTCCATTCCCTTAGTTAATGGCATATCAACCTTTATGTGTCATTCAATGCCAATGCCATCCTTGTAGAAGGTCAGTAGTGGTAGATAAGGGATTTCATGCCTTTCCCAAGTGTATTAGTTTGAATGTGATTGTGTCATAAGAGTTCAAACGCACTTTATATGATGTCACAGTCCAGCTCCTTTATCACTATGGCATGGGGTCTTCTCTGTTTGTGCGTTTGAGTGTGTGATCAAAGATCATCATCCTAGGGAACTGGTTTCTTGCATGGATAATGACTTTGCCTCAGGCTCGAATATAGCCTATATGAGATTGACATCCATGGTCATTTGTACTCACTCCAGACTATCTGATGGCAAATTATTTCATTTCTAGACAGAGATAGAGACTTGCATATGAAGAAGAATAATGTTTTTTTTTTTCATCTTTTGAATAGTGAGACTGATAAGGTCAGATTCATGTTTCAATACAATCTGCTATGTGTTGGATGTTCACAAGGAAAAGAACTCTTTATAGGGACAAAAGACAGAAGAACGGTAAATATTATGTACAAAGAAGCTCCCAGATCTTTTTACTTAATTTTTTTATACTTCTGTATTAATAGAATCTTTATTTTGTTTTGGTTTTTATATTTTTACTAAGGTGACACTGAACACAAACACCAAAACATATCAATCGTTAAGTTGGTATTGAAATGGGTCAACTATGCCAAGAGACTTCATTCGGTGTATCATATTTTGGAGTTGTTTTAATCATTTCAAAAAATATTCAATAAATTGTTCTTAGAAAAAAAGTAAATTCCTTCTTTCATTGGACTAAGAACTTATTCACTATTCTCTTTTACATTTTATACGTAATTATAGGTCATCTGTAATGACAGCTTGAAAATTTATCCAAAAAAAAAAAAATTAAGATCATGATACTTTAAATTGACTCCATCATTGAAAAGTAGCTATTCTATAAACCCATGGTCATCGTTGTAGTGCTTCAAGACAAAAATCACAATGTGTACAATTAAAAATAATACGGTGTTTTCTGTTCTCCTAAAGTTATGGGGGTGTCCTCGTGGTGTAATGGTTAAAGCGATGGACTGTGGAATCGTAGTAAGCGAGTTTGAATTCCAGTTGCGCTATTACGTTCACTTTCGGGCATATACTCTTGGGAAAGGTATGAACCCCCTTATCCTCGCTGCTATGGGTTAAATAGTACCACTACTGCTCTTCTAAGGAAATGGCTTTGGCATTAAATAACCAACAACTGTTGATATGCCATTAAACAAAGAAACCAAGCCAAACCAAACCTAAAGTTATTTCATAGCGTTTACATTCATTATCAGAACATTCTATAGTGAATGCTATTAAAAGTACTATAATATGTGTGCTGTGAAACCCAGCTACTTACGTCTTTCCCTTTTTCTTTTTTTGACTGCATTCGTACATATGTTCTTGTACTGGTCTCTTAGATTCTGCAATAACTACAGTTGGTAAAAAATCATGTTCAACTATTTCTAAAGAATCCCATTTTTAATTCCTGATCTACACTCATTGCAGATTTCTGTGGGCTAATAATTACAAGCATGAACATGCACTAATTATTTTTCAGATAATTTTACCTGTTATTTCAAATTTTTTGTACCAATCATTGATTGCTATATAGTTAGTGGTAATTTCTGAAATTTCTTCTAAAATGTCGTACTGCATAAACAGTATTAGTATTTTTTTTATCAATTCAAAGCGGGCAAAGAGCCTTCTCAACAGCTATAGTTTTTGGTGTGCTGACTGACTGCAAGGTCCCAGATGCTGCTGATATATTTCATAATAAACTTCAAGAATGAATTCATCCAACTGCTCCACCACAAGCAAGATGTGACACAAAGTCAAATTTTAAGTGGAGTACAGCTGGGTTGAATTCAGAGTTTTATGTCGCCTAGAAAGTTTAAAGAACGTTTTCAAATGATACACCATGAACATTTCTAAAAAAAAAAAATAAAACAAATTTTATGATCTCTGTCTGTTTCTTTTTTGGCCTCTGAGCAAGTAGATGGAATTAAAAAAAGATTTCCCGGAGAATAGACAGGTTTTTAAAGGCTATTTTAAAAGTAAAATTTTGTATAGAACTTTATTTTTCAATAGATTTTCACTAATTTTAGATAATTCATGTTTTATAGAATAAAGTTTTACCCTCAGAGATGTTAGGTACATATAACAGATACATAAGTGTACTTTGTTAGAATGTATTTACTCAATCTCTCCACCACAGGCAAGAAGTGACATAAGGTCAATTTTTCAAAAGTGGAATAAAACTGGTTCGATTTCAAACTTTTCCTTCTACTACACCAGTTACAGCATCAAGGTTAAAGAGCTCAGTCTTCCCTACTATTCACTCATAGCTAATGGAAGAATAGTTAGATTCATACCTTTTACAAGTGTATTAGACAGCCCAGTTGGCTGGGGCTGTAGAATATACAAACTGCATCTCTGCAGAGGGGTAAAAAAACCCACCCTCAAATTAGTGTCCTAGATATGACACTAAACAATCTGATGGTGAAGCTCCAGTAATGCTGAAGCTTTGAGGAATGTGGTGTACCCCTTCATTGTGACTGCTCCCAGGTCCACTTTGGCTCAGAGTTGTAGCATTTAATAGGGTCCTATCTATGGGTCAAATAAAACTGTTTAAAGTCTGTGCAAACAAATGACTTACACTAAATTCAATTGTTTTAAATAGAACTGTTTGATCTTTAATTATGTGTAAATAAATGTCTTAAATTTAATTGAATTGTTACTGACAAATCATATATACCTAATATATATGTATAAAGAGGAATTAGTATTTAATAACCTACAATGGTTGATATGCCATAAAACCAAACCAGACAAACAAAACGATGTGTATTTTGCCCAGTTGACTGGAGCTGTAGTATACACCAACTACATCTCAGCAGAGAGGTAAGACCCCCCCCAACTAGTGTCCTGGATATGACAATCTGATGGCAAGATTTGGGGAATGCAGAGCACCCCTTCATCACCATGGCTCCCAGGTCCACTCTGGCCCAGAGTGGTAGCACCTGGTAGGGTCCTCTCTATGGATTAAATAGAACTAAACTGTGTGTTTATGCTAATCTGAATTGTTTGAAATAGAACTGTTTCTGACATTGAAACTGTACTTACATTAAACGAAATTCTTTTTAATAGAACCATTTTGACATTTAACTGTGTGTTAACAAAATCTAAACTCTATATATACTGAATTGTTTGAATTAGAACTGTTTGACTAAACTGAATAGCTTGAAATAGAAATATTTTTGACAATTAAACTGTGTACTCATTTTAAACTGAATTGTTTGAAATAGAATAAAAATGGATTTGGCATTAAATAGCCTACAAAGATTGATATGCCATAAAACCCAACCAACCAACTAAGGGTATTATAGCAATGTGAAACTCAAGCACCCTTATCCAAGATTTGAACTTAGATCATCTGATCCATTTCTTATTATGATAACTGTTACACTATGAACACCTTAAGTGTTAATACACAAAACTGTGTATTGTGTCAATACCTTCACTTTTATTTCTAATTGAATTTTTGAAAGTGACCATTTTGTTGACCACTTATATTTTTCAGCCAAAGATAAGTCACTTTGGATTTATTCGAGAATAATTTTTCTCACTGAGAGATTGATTTGAATCAGCATAATATAATTGGAGTTTTTATTATTGTAAAAAAACTGTTTTTAAATAGTAATTAATGTTCTTAGATACTGTTTTATTATCTTGCATCATGCAATTTCTTTTCTTGTTCTTAAATAATTTCAAAAGGAAAACTTGATTAAATGAATCTTAATTTTCACTGCTATAGTTACCATGAGACCAATATACTTTCTATAAAACTATTGAAAGAAGACTGCTCTTACTAATAACATCATTATTATCTCCTACCACTTCTGTTTAACTCAAGGTTCAGGTGTCTAAATGCCTGTCAATTTGATGATGTTAGTAGGGTTCAAGTTGAGCTCTGTTTATCAGAGAAATTGAAGCAGTTAGGACTAAGAAATAGTAGAACACATATGTTACAGTGTTATGATGTAATGAGGTTAATAGCCAGGTTTTTCAAAATCTGGACTAAATTAAAAGCAAACCAGGGTTGCCTGATTGACAAGTAACACTGTAAACAAGGATGTTTATATTTAAAATGAATACTTTAACACAAAATCAGTATTTTAAACATAGATATTCCCAAGACATGTTGATCAACATGTCAATTGATGGAGTGGCAAAAAAAGCTACTGCCAGATTTATGTATATATCAAGGCTTTCAGATTTAGTCTGGTACTAAGAGCAGAGTGGGTGAGAAGTCCCAGACTCTGAAGCGAGAAATAAAACAAAGTAAGTACTGAAGACCTGGAAGTAAGAAAGACAAAAAAGAAATGTTGTCCTAAATACAAAATGTAACTTTTTACCTTTATCTCTAGTCCCTCAAAATTCACCTTTCCAAGAAAATGTAAAGAAATAAACTGTAAGGGTTCTGTGTTTAATGAAACAAAATGTTGGTGGTGTTGGTTCACTTTTTCTCCTCACAAGACAATCATACCAATGTTAGCTTCACCTAAAAAAAGGAGTTTGCCAAATTAACCCCACTAGCCCTGTATTCAGTTGTGGTTTTTGTAACCAGAAGTGTTTTGTCACATTATTAACTTGATATAGATATGTACATTTAGAAACAAGTGGTGTCCAGTCCACATTAAAACCAATTTGCTGAAACTTTCCTCCTATAATAACATTTGGTCACTTAAAGAACACAGGTTGCATAGATTACAAAATCCAATCTTCCTAACATCTTTCTAATTTCCAGTCATCTCAGCAGTCTTATCACTACCAAGATGCAAGACAACAGACAATCTCCAAAACCATCACCCTTACTTTTGGATGCAACAATATAAAACTTGACAGCAAATTGGTGGTGCTTCTGATTGATTAAGTTTCCATTTATGAGCTTGCCAGAGTTATTGGCATCATTGGAACTCTCCTTGGAAACAAAGAATCAAGAGGACCATAATTTGGTAAAGTACTCTGCCCATTTCCCAAGAGTGATTGATCTGAAAAAAGACAGTCACTTTCTCCTTTTGAGAGATTCATAGAAATACTGGACAACAAATATGAATTGGATTGGCGCAATGGAAATGAACGGGAAGGAAGAAAAAGGGCCAACTGGTATTCAATGATTGGCTTTCATATTTCACTGAAATTGCTTTATTCTTATAACTTCTGCTTTAAACATATGAGTATACATATATATATATATATATATATTGTGCAGATCTATTTTTGAGGGTGGATCAATAAGTCCATAGCCTGATATGTAATTAACTGATTTTTTTTTATCCAACATTTTCACTGTATAATGTTGGATGTATAAGATTAATACTCCATATAGAATTGAATGCACTGACAATGAAGGAGATTATGTTGAAAAAAATGAATATTTGTTGTATATGATTGTTTTTTAACATTTGGCTATTAACTTATTCATTTACCTATATAAACATGTTCTTATATGGTTTGGTTTCTTTGTTTAATGGCAAATCAACTTTCATGGGTTATTTAATGCCAAAATCATCCTTGTTGAAAACAGCAATGAAACTATTTAACTCATAATTGGGAGGTTACGGGGATTTATATCTTTCCCCAAGGTATTAGTCTGAAATTTTTTCTTATCTATAAAATACTATATGACTTTATATATACTGGTCATGCAAACTGGTCTCATATAGTTAGGGGAAAGTCTGTTGTTTTAGGAACACTCATATTGAAAGGTATTAGCCATTTGTATGTCAGTGTTTCTAAACACACACACACACACACACACTCACAGATGTTCAGAAAGCTTTTTACTAAATATTAGCAAATTGGTGCCACTACAGAGCAAAGAGAAATTTCATTGTTATTGTAACATGTTTTTTGTGTGTTCGATCATATGAAAATGAGACCTGACCAATAAAATGAAATGCAGTTTCTTCCAGGCAGCGGTTGTGTCGATACTACTGTATGGATACACTACTTGGACGCTAACAAAACAGCTAGAGAAGAAGCTAGACGGCAATTACACAAGAATGTTGCGAGCAATACCCCACAAAGCACCAACTATATGGCCACCTGCCTCCCATCACGAAAACTATCCAAGTTAGACAAACCAGACATGCAGGACACTGCTGGAGAAGCAAGGACGAGCTCATAAGTGATGTACTCCTATGGACCTCCACATATGGCCGAGCAAAAGCAGGACAACCAGCTTGAACATACATACAGCAGCTATGTGAGGATATGGGATGTAGCCCTGAAGACCTGCCAGAGGCCATGAATGATAGGGAGAAGTGGCGAGAGAGGGTCAGGGATATCTGTGCTTGTGGCACGACATGATGATGATGATGATTACTATTAATCTTTTTTATCTGACTGATAATGTGACAAAATACTTCTGGTTACAAAAGGCACAATTGATAACAGGGCTGTTTATGGTGGGGTCTCTTAGGCAAAACTCTTTATGAGGGGAGGGAGGAACAAATAAACATTAGTTGGAGTATTAAGTGAGTGAGAGTAGCAAATCAAGAATCCCAACAATAATTTCATTAAGTCAATTTTCAGCTGTACAAGTATTTTTACTGAGTTGTACTTGTGAAAGTTAATTTTATTTTATTTCAAATATTTTTAGTTTAATAAGTTTGTATTTTATAGCTTGATCATAGAATATCTCTAAGTACAGATACTATGCATTAATTATAAGCAGAAGTGCTTGAGGGCAACACTTCGATTTTAAACTGGTTACACAAATACTGCACTGATGTTAGGCAGAAGTGCCAATCCAAGCATAAGCTTATATATATATATATATATATATATATATATTGTAAAAGTAAGTAAAGTTGGCGACCATAGTTGAGGGCAACCAGAAGGCTCCCTTTTCAATAGCTACTACACTGTGGTGTAGAGGAGGGCACTGCTCCTTTCCCTGGGTTGCTCCACTTTACCCTTGATGCGTACCTTGTATTGCTGAGTGTTAAGCAAGGAGGTATCAAGTACCATTTTTAAAGTCTTTGGTATGACACAACCTGGTATTGAACCGAGGTCTCCCAGACCATTGGCAAACACTCTGCCCACTAGGCCAATGAGCCAGTTTTTTTTTAATATATATATAAAATATATATTTTGGAAAATTAGATTGAAATGTTTTACCTGAGGTCTAGCATCATCATCAAAAATATGTCAATCTGATTTTCCAAATTGTCTTTTTCTTTTTCATTCTGTCTGATTTCATTACAAAATTTATGCAGTATGTGTTTACAAACCTTTTATATATATATACATATATATATATATATTAAAATGAGTAGGTCCACAAAGAGATTTGTATTTTGGCTGGATTTATCTATTTTATTTGTAAATACATAAATAAATCCTAAAAAAATATAAATCTCTTCATGATGGACCTACTCATTTTAAAATATTTTTATTCTCTCTTTGGACCTACAACAAAAAATTTATCTATCTATCTATCTATCTATCTATCTATATATGGGACTAAAGTATTAACAAGATTAACTTTTCACTTGGAACAAAAGGAATCCCAGCATATGTATAGGCCTGCAAAGGTAGGTTTTCTATATACTGATGCTAAAAAATAAGAGTTGGAAGAGGTTTGACCTAAATGTCAAGAAATGGAAGAGAATTGTTGGTTTCAAATTCACAAGCAAATTTTAAGGTAGGATATAATTAGTCAATGAGATGGGAAAATTGCCTTCTTTCAGATCTAAATGAAAACGTGGCAAATGCATCAGCAACATATTAAACATAATGTGTAGGTTTGGGTGTGATTTCAAATAATTTGTCTTCATAGCATTCTACAAAAATATTTGCTATAGAAGTACTAAGTGGGTTGTCCATCGAGATTCTGTTTATCTGTTGGTACATGATGTTATCAAAACTAAATTCAATGGATTTGGTTACAGTATGCATTAGTTCAAAAAATAATTCTTCAGGACAAAGAGAGAGGTGAGGATGGCTATGATACTGTGCATCATTACTGATAGCAATCGTCTCATCTTGTAGGATACTTGTGTGAAAACTGAAGATGTCATATGAGCAGAGGAAAAATTGTGAGGTTATTGTGGTAAAGTTTTGAATTAATTTGGCTAATGTGAAGGAGTCCTTGATATAATGATGAATATAGTTTTAGTACAGGTTCAAGTGTCTTAGAAAGGCATTTACCAAAGTGGTGTTGTGCAGAAACAACCATAGATAAAAGGAGTCAAGGAGGGATATTGTGTTTATATATTTTAGGTAGACCATATACCTGTGGTCTCCAGGATCTGATATATTTGAGTTCTTCCCTTGTCTATTTTAAGAATGGTCCCAAATATCTTACAAAACTAAATCTAAACTAGGTGTTCAATCCTTTGATGAGATTTCTACTGCAGAGTTTGACTACGATAAATGTTCTCATTTGTCTGAGATACTCTTTTGTTTTCATTTTTCTTTCATCTCTGCTTGTTTGATGGTGTCCACTTCTAATATTCCCTTGTACTAGTAATTTTCCTTTTCTCCAAGCATTCATATTCTTTCTTGATTTGGCAGTTAAATTCCTTCTATTGTTTGTTTTCATTATGAGTATGGCATACTTTTCTATGCCAAATTCCATTTCTATATTCTGGATGTCTGTTCTTATTATTTGTATCAGAATCTCCAATTCTTTTTCATTATTTGCACACAAATGTGATTTTGTAAATTTGTTGCTCCCAGTTCACCTAAGTTTGTAATTGAGTGGTATCATTGCTACTAAAAATACTAATGACAAAAGTGCGTCTCCTTTGAAGATGTCTCTCTGGATTTTCACCTCTACTAAAGTTTTTCCTACTGCTATTAATTCCACTTTCCCATTTTTTGTGGCTGCTGTGATGGGTATGAAGTATCTTTTATAAAAATTAAGTTATTTATGCTGGATGTATTGTTCTTGCCAAGCAGTTTTATCAAAATGTTTGACATTTAGGTGACAAATTTAGTACTATGATTAAGGATGTCAGCCATTTTGTTGATGTAATTGCTCCTATTTAAAATTAACACTTGAGCATCTTTATCAGGTTTGGAAATAATCATGGAGTTCTGTTGGAGTGTCTTAATGACTGTAAACTGTTTAAGCGTAAATAAAAGTCTTTATCAACATTAGAACTACAGTATATGTGGAAAAGGTAGAAAAGGTGGACTTTAAGAGCAAAAACATTTTTGGAAAAATATAGATTTAGTGAGGTAAACTAACACCATCTCAAACTCAGAAAATACCATTCTTTATTAACTTTGGTAGGTGAAGTGCAGAATTCTACTGTGTGTTTAAAAACGAATTCTTCAGTCTCAGTCAATGAGTGACAAGATAAGTTGTTGATATGTATATTAGAAACGTAAGATTGTATGTCATAATGCTTACTAATTAGATGACTAAGTGTGGCGTTACGTCTGGAGTTGATAATGTTTTTAGCTTTACAATCTAATGCAGCAATACATTGGCACAACCAGATGGTATCTAGGAGGGATATAAATTCAAATAAAGCTGCTATTGTTGTTGGTACTTAGGTGTTTGTAGAGAAAGCTTCTTCATTTTAGGATAACATCCATCTTTCAGAAATGTTCTCTCTATATGAAGGGAAAGTTCGACTCACAATCACATTATGCTAAAAGTGATAAATTTAGGAATGACTCATTAGAGAATACTGGGGCTGTAGAATGTACTGACTGCTTTTCTGCAGAGGGGTAAGACCCCTGCAATGAGTATCCTGAATATGACACTAAACAATCTGAAGGTGAGGTTCCAGTAATGCTGGAGCTTTGGGGAATGTGGAGTAACCTTTCATTGCTATTGCTCCCAGGTGCACTTTGGCTTGGAGTAGTAGCTCCAAGAGAGGGTACTATCTATGGGTCAAATTGAAGTAAACTGAGTTAGGTGAATTGCTTCAAATAGAACTGTTTTGACATATAAACTGCATACTTATGCTCAACTGAATTGTTTCGAATAGAACTGTTTTTGATGTTGTATCTGTACTTATGTTAAATTGAATTATTTAAAATTTAAGTGTGTGTAAACAAAAACTATACTTACATTAAACTCAGTTGTTTGAATTAGAATTGTTTGACTAAACTGAATAGCTTTAAATAGAAATGTTTTTGAGAATCAGACTGTGTACTTATGGTAAACTGAATTGTTTGAAATAGAACTGTTTAGTTGTATAAAAATAGATTTGGTATTAAATAACCTACAAAAGTTGATATGCCATAAAACCCAAACAAACAAACATTGGAAAATACATTTTTCATTGAAATGAATGCTAAGCTTGAGAGAATATATAAGGATCATTAAATAAGTTTCCAGACTTTTTTCGTATGGGCACTTTTATTGATAGTAGACGCATGTAACTCTAGTCCCCTTCGAAGTAATCTCTTGCAGCTGCAATGCACTTGTTCTACCATTCCAACAACTTCTGGAAGGTCCCATGGAAGTCCTCTTGTGTGAGCATGTCAATGACCTTCATCACAGCCTCTTTCATCTCCTCAATTGTCTCATAACGACAGCCTCTGAGCTTAAGGAATAACCAAAAGTCACAGGGAGCAAGGTCTGGACTATAGGGAGGCTGAGGAACTGTCTTGATGCTCATCTTGCTCAAATAGTCTGTGACAAGGATGGAGTTGTGGACTGGTGCATTGTCCTGGTAGAAATGCCACTGACCCGATTTGAAGAGTGCTGGCCTCTTCTGATGGAATCTCTTCCTGAACTCCATTAAAACCTCAACATAGTAACCCTAACTCTAACCCTAACCCCTTGGCCAATCAACTCTGGTGTACTGACTTCCTTACTCCTCACTCCTCCCACACCTCTCATTATCCCTCACAGACTCCCTGCCTTCCTTGAATCTCTAATGCAACTCAAAAACTGATGCTCGATTCATGCAAGATGGTCGAAAAGTAGTCTAAAGCATTTCATACGTTTCTGTGGCATTTTTTCCAAGTTTAAAACAGAATTTTATTGCATATTGTTCTTCTAAAGTGTCCTGACGTCCAGATTGTATTTTTGAAATTCACCAGCTGTGACAATCAGTAGGGTGTATTCCAATTGCTGCAGTAGCTGTTCATTTGAAGCTGAAATCATAAAAATTGGTCAGTTATCTCATAAGATGTATAGCCATAACATAGTGAATTTTGAAGAGTCTACGACAATTTTAAATGCCTGTACAAAAAGTCTGGAAACTTATTGAATGCACCACATATTTTGCCTCTCAACTTTGTGTTGTTGAAGCATCATATTTAATCATTATTGTACTGTTGCTTAAAGTTGATAGTGTACTGTGCTTACAAAATTTTAAAATGGTAGTTGATTCATTTTTGCTTATATTTCATCAGAGAAATGACTTTAAGAGAAACCAACAATAAAGAATTTAGAGAGTCATTTGTTTAATAGAGGAGAAAAGAAAAGAAAGAAAACTCCTTGAGGAGGGGAAAAAAAGAAAAAAACCCATATAAATTACTCTGGTTCAGATGGAGGCAAACAGGAAACCGTAGTTAGTTGGAAGTTGTATTGAAATTCTTTCTGTTTGCTGAAACCAGTTTTGAGTGATGTTATATGTAATGTTCCAAGTATAGCTTGTTTTGATTATGCAATCAAGGATAGAGAACATACTGATTTTATAAGATATAGCTCAGTTTGGGTTAGCCAATAATTGTTGGGTTATGGAGGAATCAGAGTTTTGATTGGTTAAGCTGGCAGGTAATGTTTGGTTATATGATTGGGTAGTAGAGGACATATATTGCTTGATTTTATTTTCAGATCTCTGTGTGATGCATCTGATACAACAATAATTATATGATAATTTGAATTTGGATTGGTTAATCATAAAGCTTTTATCATGAAGGCAAACACCTTTCTTTGAGATTAAGTCAGAAAACCACATTAGATTTGAGAATAAATCTCAAATTGACAGCCAAAAAAACAGGAGTTGGCAGATATTTTAATTTATATCATCTTGATTAAAATGTGTTTTTCTTTTTGCTGGAATAGGCAATGATAATGTTGCCTATGAGTGTCCAATCTAAGAAGTTACTTGGAACTCTACCTTCACATTAAAGATGTCTTTTTTACTGACCCCACATATGACCTGATACAATGAAAACAGTTGCTTATGTTTTTGTTAATTGCTCATCTGTTTTTGAAATAATTATGTCTCATTTTATTATCAAAGATGTCACTTACTAAACTTTGTTTAATTAGGCAAAAAACCAGAAGTATGGGGTACCCAGTGAGGAGCATTACCACAGACTTGGATGTTTATCTTGAGATTATTTCTAATTTTATCCTGTCTTTTCTTAACTCAACTACTTGCGATACATTATTTTATTCTGTGACTCCCACATTTGTTTATCACCTGGCAACACTCAGTTACCTACTTTAAAAATAGACTAACAAAGAACCCACAAAAAGAAAATGTCATTTATAGATTAGATGATTAATAAGGTGACAGATCAATAAATCCTTTTGAATTTCGTTACAGTAGCATTGATTTCATTCAAATTAAATCTATCATCTTTATTACTGAAAGGTAGGCTATGTTTCCATTGGATGAATTGGTATTCCAACAAAATCTCCAGTAAACAGACAGAATAATCAAGTAAGATTAAAAATATGATAATGAAAAGACAAAACTGACAAATATTTGATAGATTTGAATTTTTAGATAATGAATTCAAAATCTTGAAAAACTTAATGGACTAAATTATATTTTTATTAAAGTTATTACATACTTTTGTTTTAAGAATTCAGAAATCTAAAAGTATTTTAGCTGATGTATATATATATATATATATGTGTGTGTGTGTATGAATATTTTCACAGAACAGAGAGGGAGAAAGATTTGTTGATCATTGGATATAAATTTATAGGAAGTATTTGTTGAAAAATGACTATTAATTCCTTTACATATCCATCTATCTATACATACATACATACATAAACTATATATATATATATATATATATATATATATATATATATATATATATAAGTAAATGCTCTATCATTCTTATTGAGCACAATTTAACAATACTGCAGCATTTGGTACTCCATTAACCCATCAAATGAACTCGTAAGAACCATAAACCTCTTTTATACATATATATACATACACACACACACACTCAGAGATACTGAAAGAAGAGAAGAAATGCAGCCATTAAAAATAAGATTTTATTTTGAGTTTACTGTTTTTCTCACTTGAGAATTTGCCTGGATTTATATTACTTAACCATATAAGCATATATATATACATACATCGATGCCTGAATTTACTGTAAACTGTCACTGGCAATTCTTCACAGCATGTAACAGATGTTAGTCATTCATTATACAGTGGGTTTTTGATTTTTCTATTCATATTTCTTTTTTCTGTGTAACAATACAAACTAGAAAATTCTTCAGGTAATACTTGGACATTTTATTGAAGAAATCTTTATTCCTGCTTTGTTAAAATCTGTCATTTTTTATTTATTTCAGTTCCATGCAAGGTAGCTGTTGCATTAACTGCAAAATTGCACCCGCCAAGACCCTGTGCCGTGAAAACACTATGAAAGATGTCTCCTGTTTGGGTAATTCTCATTGTGAATATCCTTTGCTTGCTTCTTTATACAACTACTAAACTATTATTCTAATAGAAATATTAATCTCTCTTTTGATATTATCATTTATATCCCTGTATATAATATGTATGTGTGTGTGTGTGTATATATATATATAAACAAATTAATAAGAGAAGATTATAAAAATTGGTCTATACCATATATATATATATATATATACAACCATGGGTCATTGTGAAATTGTTTCTTCAAATCAAGACACAGATTCAGATATTTGTTTTTGTTTATCATCTCTGAACAATTTTTCTATACTACAAATATTCTGTTTGCCAAAATGTCTGGTAAGCAGAAAGTTTTTGTAGTTTCAGCTTGTTTAAAATTGCTCAAACTCTGGTGGGATTTCAATAGACATTGAAATGTGAATATTATTTGCACACATGGGCATTATGTAAATTTTCTCCTTAAATGCTTGTCGTAACACCAGATTAAAATATACATACTTACAAAAAAATTGATGCATACTCTCCATAATTTTTTATCAGTCATTGTAAAAATTACTAAATCTGTCCAGAAAGGCCAGTAAAAAGCCACAGAACCAAATCAGTCCAAAAATCTTGAACAATGCATTGTGGTAGATCAGCTCTGAATAATGCTAACTCATGACATCAAGAAGTGTAATATGCAGCTATATCCCGTTAACATGCCTCATGCAAATTCTAGTTCCTTTAGGTATCTCGTGTGTGTAAAGCATGAGAACAGACATACATATATATATATATATATAAGTACATCTCTGATGAAAGGAGACTGTTAGTTCAAGGAAGGTTATAAAATATATACTTCTCTAGGATCAATCTAGATGGTGATGAGAAATGGTATGAAGAAATGAATCTCTTAGACATTTCAAGAAAAATGATTGAATCAAATCATGCTACCTTCCAAAAGAAATGTGTTGCCTTTTCTTTCTGAAAGCCCCACAGATGATTTATTCTATCACAGAAGTGTTTCTTTTCAAAGATTTATTGGGAATATCTCTTCACTGAATGGCAAAGTCTTGATAATCTCCTTTGCTTATTTAGTCAAGTCCCTAAGTTAAGTCAGCCATCTCAAATATCCACGTCAGTCTCAACTGTGTAACATCCAAGGCAAAATCCATCAAAAAAATCTCCCCAACTGCATTGGCACACATAAATCTGGGGCAGTCCTAGAATCTGTGCCCTGGGGACAGGTCAAGGAAATTCATAAAATATATATATTTATATAATTAGAAAGAGAGAGATAATTAAATAGAATCAGTATAGGTAGTTCAAAGAAAGGGTGCAGGGACAGAGTGAGAAATGAATCTTTCACATACTTGAAGAAAAATTGCTAAATCAAATCATGGCATTTCCACAAACACTGAAGAGGAAAAAAATAATTCATAAAAACTGTTTGAAGTTGTTGAGGAATTTGTTGCATTCCATTTCTGGCTTTCCTTCTACACAGATTGACCACAACACAACAGAAGAAGCAAGTGGCTCTTCCCTGAGATAGATGTGGATGTGGATTATCTCTTCACTGATAGCAATATATCCTGATTATCTATCTTAGTTATTTGGCCCGGCCCTCAAGTTAAGTCATCCATCTCAAGCATCAAAGTCCTATCTTTCGAAAGTTAAAAACTGTTTTCCTGCAACTGTTCAACAATATCAGAATAAATTTTCTGTGAAAAGATGTTTTCATCTCTTACTTATGAGATTACTTAGTTAGTGAGGATGTTCATTTTCATATTACAAAATAAAATGAATATTAGAGATGCTTATAATTATATAATTATACCGGGACATTGGCCCAGCGGTTAGAGTGTTCGCCAATGGCCCGGGAGACCTGGGTTCAATCCCAGGTCGAGTCATACCAAAGACTTTAAAAAAAATGGTACTTGATACCACCTTGCTTAACACTCAGCATTATAAGGTACGGTTCAAGGGTAAAGTGGAGCAATCCTGGGAATGGAGTAGCGCCCTCCCCTACACCTTGGTGTAGTAGCTATCGAAAAAGGAGCCTTCGGGTCACCCTCGACTATGGTCGCTAACTATAATTATATATTTTGAAAAATTCTTTAGTATTGGTTTAGTTTGTTTTTTTAAATAGCATATCAACTCCTTGAGTGTCATTCAATGCCTTTTTTTTTATTACTCATAACTATTTATATATTTTCAGTATTGCATTCCAATCATTTTTTATCACATTTTTATTTGTCTATGATATACATTTATTTGCACACAGTTATAAGGTTTCAAATGTTCATATCTATTACTAATATGCATAATTCTATGATTTACAATAACTATTCTTATGTAATAATTATTTGTTGGCACACAGTTATATGGTATCAAGTATTCCTATCTAAAAAGAATTATTTTCAAAGACACAATTTGACTCTCAGATGGAACCCTAAAAGGTACTGCTACTCCAGATCAGAGTGGACCTAGGAGAAATAGCAATGAAGAGATACTCCACAGTCTCCAAAGCTCCAGACCTGGAACTTTACCAACTGATGCAGTTTATTGTCATGCTCAAGAAATTCTTTAACATTGAGTACAGAATATAAAATAAAGTGTAAGTGCAAAAATGATAAGTGTCCAAGAGAAAAATATCAAAGACAGGAATAATAAAAAGAAAATTGAAAAAAAAATTCTAAGCTATGAAATTATCTTCTTTACTTTTGAGCAATCACAGTGATTTCTTCCAGTGTTTGAAAGTATTTTGCTGCCAATGCAACCATAAATAGTTAATGCATTGCATTTTGTAAAATGAAATGTAGGAATATGGTCCTGGTCAAACTTGACACAAAAAAATAATGTTCAATTAAGGCAGTTTAAAGCTATGGTTGTTTTATTTGCTGGTTATTGTTAAAAAGAAAAGGAAAAATATGCACTCTTGGATGCAATTGTATGAGAACCATGGTACTATTTACCAACCCCTCTGCTCGGGCAGGATATGACACAAGGTCAATTTTTAAGCGGAGTTTATACAGGTTTGAATTCAGAGTTTTCCTCCTCCTAGACTAGTTGCCTAACCAAGGCTGAAGAACCTAGTCTGTCCTACTATTTACCCATAGCTGGAGGGAGAATAATTGGAGTCATACCTTTCCCAAGCGTATTAGTGCTATGTGAAATGCAATCAGTATCGTCCAGGATTTGAACTCGTATCGCCGTGTTCATTTCCTACAGCGATAACAACTACACCACGGGCACCTCCACAAAATTCTTTCTATGATGTTCCGAGTTTATTGTGCAATGGTAACATTAAAAGATACAAAAGTCAGGTTATAGCACATACAGAAACACACATAACAGTGATATCCATTAGTCTCACAAGATAATGGATCTCTTTGTGGATCTGCATACAGATCTGGGGACAAGGTTTTATGGAAGATTGTATGAGAACCATGGTACATGTATGACAATGCATACAGTTGACTGTACGTGAGATGATGGCATGAACCATTTGAGATTCTATCACCAGGCATCTATGCTGAGTGGTGACCAACAAGTTAACAGCTCATCATTGGGTGCCCCTTTCATATGGCCTTGTGCCACATCTAAGTAAAATGCTTAGTAAATTACAAGTTAACAGCTCATGTTTCTGACGGCCTTCTTCTACAGGCAACATCAGCTCTTTTACCAAAAAGGTGTAAAGGCTAGATAAATTGCCTGGCACCTGAGGTACCCCAGAAAAGGAAAGCCTAATGAATTGAGTAATTTGTGCTCCTGTTCCCTGGGAGGCTTGCATTCTCAAGGGTATCCCATACAAAACCTTTGTATTATATTTTGGCCTTGTTCAATGCCAGATAAGTCCCATGAATCAAGATGAAAATGATGGACAGGAAATATTTGATTAACTAGACCCAACTTGTGCCCAAAGTTATATATTTAGCTGTGTGTACTAATAGTTTCTGTGGCTTATGAAAAATAAATAACAAACACCACACACACACACATACATATGGAATCTGATAAAAAATGAAAAGAACATTTTTTCACATTTTTAAGGGAACAGTTTTGATTTTTGAGCTCCACGAGCTGTGGGTAAAATAGTTGGGTAGGCTGACTCTCTAGTATCAGTGGGCAACTAATCAAAAGGAAGAATAATTCTAAATTCAAAATGAGGAGATGGTGTTCTTAAAGCAGTTCAAATGTTGTCTTCAATCTAGTTCTGGCAATTTCTGCAATAATGCTTGTCACAAGCTTGCCTTTTCTTTGCACAGCTGGGAGTGATGTTCAGAGAGGATACTTGATACATGGCCAACTGCCAATCTTCCATAAAACCTTGTCCCCAGATCTGTATGCAGATCCACAAAGAGATCCATTATCTTGTGAGACTAATGGATATCACTGTTATGTGTATTTCTGTGTGTGCTATAACCTGACTTTTGTATCTTTTAATGTTACCATTGCACAATAAACTCGGAACGTCATAAAAAGAATTTTGTTAGTTTAATAGCTCTATTATTATTTTTATTTGTGATACCTTCTTTTTTAAATCCTATTTAATTTTATCAGCCCAGTCAGCTGGAGTCGTAGAAAACACTAACTGCAGCTCTGTGAGCAAAAAGTCCAATTGGTTAATAGATTTATCTTTTTTTTTTTTTTTTTTTAAATCTGTCTTGACTGTAAATTTTCAGTTCAAGGAGAAATATTGAAAAAAATCTTGACTGTAATTAGAAATTCCATTAATTATTTTTGAAAGTTTCTATTAGATCACTTCTCATTCTTCTTTCGAGTAAAATTGTTCATCCTCATTTCACTAATCTTTCCTAATGACTGTAACAGTTTACTCTTTTTATTATTTTTGTCACCATTCTTCGTACAGCCTCCACTCTTAATATTACTCCCCAATTTCCATGTCTCAATACTGGACCGCCCAGTCAGCTAGAGCTGCAGAATATATCGACAGCATCTCTGCAGAGTGGTTTGGATATAACATAAAACTATCTGATGGTGAGGTTCCAGTCTTGCAGCTTTGGAGAATGCAGAGTACTCCTTCATAACCATTACTGACTGGGAGTGGTTGTACCTGTTAGAATCCCATTTATGGGTTAAACAGAACTGTTTGAGAATGTAACTGTGTAAATAAAACTGACATTAAATTAATTTATTAGTGTTAAATAGCAATACATGAAACCACTTCACAGTGTGCAGACAAACGATTAATATTAAATAGAATTGACTGGCTCATTGGTCAAGTGGGTAGTGTGATCGTCAATGATGTGGGAGACCTGGGTTCTATCACAGGTCACGTCATACCAAAGACTTTAAAAATGGTACTTAACACTCAGCAATATAAGGTACATATGAAGGGTAAAGTGGAGCAATCCTGGGAAAGGAGTAGTGCTCTCCCCTATACTTTGGTGTAGTAGCTATTGAAAAGAGAGCCTTCTGGTTGACCTCGACTACAGTCACCAGCTTACTTACAGCTACCGTTTTTTATAATAAAATTACCAACAAACTATTAACTTACAATTCATATGTATATGCATTTAACTGTGAGCAAACAGATGACTGGTGTTAAATTCAAGTGTTAGTGTTTTATGGCAAAACTTGAAAGTATTTAACTGTATGTAAATAATTTATTGTTAGCAAATAGAATTATTTGTGTTAGATACAGAAACCATTTAATTGTGTGCAAACAAATGAACTCTGACTTATTTAAAAATGTTACTCCCCATTTGTTTAGGAATCCTATATATTTAATATATGTATAAACAAGATTTGACAATAAATAATCTACAAAGGTTGATATGCCATGAAACCCAGCCCAACAAAACCAAATGAACGCTGGTGCCCAGGCCTCAGTGCAGTATTCTGTATGAGATCTAATTAGGGTTTCATATATTTTTAAAACAACATTTGCCTCCCTTAAAATGAAATTTCTAACAATCCAGCCGATCATTCCATTTACCCTCAATACAATAGACAAAATATGATTGTCAGCTTTAAATGTATCAACAAAAGCAACCCCTAAATTGCATTCCTTATTTACTTTGTTTATTTCTTTGTTGTTTAATTTATATTCATCTTCAATGTTTTGTGCTCCAATTTGTAGTATTTTCCATTTTTTATTATTAAATTTTAATTTTCAAATATCTTCCAAATATGACCATTTATTTAGATTAATCTGTGTTGTTTTCTTTATGATGATCTTATAAGCAATTTAACACTGTTAGTAAATAGTTTTATTTCTGATTTTAGGTTAGTCATCCATGAATATTTTAGGTGAGTCATCCATGAATATTTCAGGTTAGTCATTTATGAATATTTTAGGTTAGTCATCCATGAATATTTTAGGTTAGTCATCCATGAATATTTCAGGTTAGTCATTTTATGAATATTTTAGGTTAGTCATCCATGAATATTTCAGGTTAGTCATTTTATGAATATTTTAGGTTAGTCATCTATGAATATTTTAGGTTAGTCATCCATGAATATTTTAGGTTAGTCATCCATGAATATTTCAGGTTAGTCATTTTATGAATATTTTAGGTTAGTCATCCATGAATATTTCAGGTTAGTCATTTTATGAATATTTTAGGTTAGTCATCTATGAATATTTTAGGTTAGTCATCCATGAATATTTTAGGTTAGTCATCCATGAATATTTCAGGTTAGTCATTTTATGAATATTTTAGGTTAGTCATCCATGAATATTTCAGGTTAGTCATTTTATGAATATTTTAGGTTAGTCATCTATGAATATTTTAGGTTAGTCATCCATGAATATTTTAGGTTAGTCATCCATGAATATTTCAGGTTAGTCATTTTATGAATATTTTAGGTTAGTCATCCATGAATATTTCAGGTTAGTCATTTTATGAATATTTTAGGTTAGTCATCTATGAATATTTTAGGTTAGTCATCCATGAATATTTTAGGTTAGTCATCCATGAATATTTCAGGTTAGTCATTTTATGAATATTTTAGGTTAGTCATCCATGAATATTTCAGGTTAGTCATTTATGAATATTTTTGGTTAGTCATCCATGAATTTTTCAGGTTAGTCATTTATGAATATTAAAAGGAACAAAGATCCCAGTTCTGATCCCAGAAGAACACCAGTGTTTCTGAATAATTATGATGAATTTTTATTTTCATAGTTTTGTCAAAAAATATCTTAGAATCTTTATAATTTTTTTAGAAATACCCAACTTCCTCATTTTCAGTGAAAATGATAATGTCTTGCTAAGATCGAAATGTATGATATCCACATTATCCCCTTCCATCAAATGTTCATTTTTCATATCAATACTTGGCAAAATATTAGATAATGTTGATTTACCATAGATGAAACCATGTTGATTACAGTTTATATTTTTCTCAATAAAATTTGATCAGTGATTTCTAATCAATTTTTCAAAAACTTTTCACAATATACAATTTAGAGAAACTGATCAACAATTACTTTTTAGATGTATCTACCCTTTTTTATGTTGCTGTTTTCCAAATATAGGCAATCCTTTCATATTCTATTTATTTCTCAAATAATTGAAATGCTCTTAGAGTGTAATGGTTCCATGATGGAAAAATGTTAGTAGATTTCATCATACTAAAATAGCCTTTCAACTGACGCCAAAAATCAATCTAGAACAGGAGGGAACAAATTCCCACACCTTCCGACAGAGAACAAATAAGGACTAAGAGAACAGTAGTAAAACCAGACATTGACCTGAACCGACCTGATAATTTTCATTCCATGAAATTCAAAGCTTGACAAATTTGAATGCTTTTCTTAACAGAGAATTTCTCTGAACTTAGAAAATAATATTAATGTACACTACAAGACATTTAAGGAAAAATATAAAAAGAAAAGTTATATTAATGTAACCTTTAACAATAAACATTTTAATTCATTTCAGTACATGTCTTCTTCTTATATAGCATATTGTTGTAAGTTTGTTACTAACTAACTTTATCTCATGGAAAAAGGAGGACCTCAATGACTAGAGAATGAAATGATTTCTCATTCAGCTTATAAATTAATAATAATAGTGTAGTATCCTCATTTACACCTACCCCAATCATTACAATCTCTTAAGGGAGGTAACTAGTAAATACTGATTATAGTGCAATTCTCCTTTTTTAGTTTAATGTCTATTTATTATTTCATTCACTTACAAATTGCATACAACTTAATATCAAGCTTGATAGACAGTGAAGGCAGATAGTAAGTAAGTAAGTATATAAGATAGTAAGAAAAGGGAGGGAAAAAGAAAGAGAAGGGAGAAAAAAGAGAGAAAAAGAAGTTATGAAATAAGTATATTTCATCAATGTACCAATAGTGTTTGATTGATGAATTTCCTGAGACTAGAACTGTACAGGCTAAACATCTTTACTTTGTTCTTTTCTTCTTTCTTTGTTTTTTTTCTAATGTTTTTTCTTTTCATAAACCCATCATGTTCTTTCTTTCTTTCCATATAGTTTCTTTCTTCATTTTTCTCATGTTCCTTTCTTTCTGTTCATAAGCCCATCTCTTGGTCTCTTTATTTCTTTCTTTTAGTTTTGATTGATGAATTTCTTGAGACTAGGTGTGTACAGGTCAACCATCTTTGCTAAATGCCAAAGTTCTCAATGATGTGTTTAACTTGCTCACCTAGAAAATCGCTTAGAAAGCTTTCTTCTCAGACTGGATTGTCTACAACTACTGTTAAATACAAGTTGTCAAAAAGACGGTTGCATCTATCTTGAGAGACCCTGTGTACAGGCTACATCAGACAATTGAAAATAAATCATAATATAAAGAAAAGCAAAGATAGTCAACTGAAAAAATCAGTATATTTTCATAATTATTTATACACATGTTCAACTTATATAGGAATATCCATTTTCAACTTGTGTGTCAGTATGCTATATTTCAGGTACCAAGATGGATTGGTGATAGTGGGTGTGCCTTTCGGAAAATTGCTCTGATCCTCTCAGTGGTGAGTCTGTTTGTCTGCTGATGAGGGTTAATTTCACTCCTTTTTTATAAATTCGCTGCTGAGAAAAGTGGATCAAGAAGCTATCCTCTAAGAATCGACAAGAACTCATTTTATTGGGTGTTAATCAGCCAATCAGTTCCCATGTAGTTTCATATGACTATCTAAGGCCTGATATAAGTGTGTTCTCAAATACATGGCATACTTTGTATATTCTGGCATCTGTCAGTCTCACAAGATGATGGATTTGCATGTGGACCTTGGCAAAGTTATCTGCATTTCTGGCAGTTATTTATGCTTGCAGTCTTCTCTATTCGCAATACCAATGTTGTTTTAGGAAAAAGCAAGTTGCTATAAGACTTGCTGCTGTTAGAGTTATCAGAATGATGTTGAACACAGTGTTGGACTGAGAAAGGAAATCCAGTCCTAGTTTTGCCACTCCACTGGAAAATTATCGCATCACACTGGTAGGGAGTTTTATTTCTGAGTTTTCCTTTTTCTCAATCAATTTACCAATGCAAGAGAGCTCAGTCTACTCTATAATTTACCCGTTAGTGAGGGTAGAAGAAATGGATTCATGCTTTTTTAAAGAATGCTTGTATGCATCATAACACAAAGAGCCTTGTTCTGGATTTGAACTTGGCTTGCCAAATTCATTTTCTATAACCATTATGCTACCCATAACTGCATTTTGTATGTGTATGCATATATATATATATATATATATATATATATATATATATATATAATCAATTAAACAACAAGAAAAACAATGAAAAATCCTAAAAAGAATCTTTTCTGTGATTTTAAATGAAACACACTAAAGAGAATGACTGCTGCCTAAATATACTTTGTTCATATATATATATATATATATATATAAGTGTGTGTGTGTGTATGTGCCTGTGTCTTTATTCAATAGAAAGAGAGTGAGAGTGAGATAAAGATTGAAATATATTTCATCAATATATCCACAGCCCTCTGTTCCTAACTGATGGAAACTTTGATGCTTTTAATTAATGAAGCAGAAACTAGCTTGATGGCTATGGTACATTGCCAGTATTTCTTCAAATATGGCTGACACATACAGCAGAAATTCTTACCTAAAAAGGATAGAAACATTAAAAATAATCCTGACTTTTATTGCTTGTTTGTTTTATGAAGAGAAAGTTTAGAAATAGATTCTTGAATAAGTTTCTATTCCTTCAAAAGTATTAAGGTTATTTAGAGGTATTCAGGTAAAAATAACTTTTATGTATAAAATTAACTGTTTACTTAGTGTGTGTTCTCATACAAATATTCATCTTGTATAAGCTCTGTCCCATAATAGTTGTTACATTTAGTGTTTTGAATTTAAATGCCAATATAACAACTTTTATGAGACAAAGGGAGTTATAAGTTATCTGGATATACGAGAGAAGAATCTTACATCTAATGCATTCAACATTTCACCTTGTAGTTAAAAATAAACCTCTTAGTCAAAAACATAAAGAAATTAAAGTTAATTTATTTGCTTATTGATAAAAAGTCTACTGTCTTACCAAGAAAAATTCATGCTGTTATACCTCATCGATTATAATCTGGCATCTGTAAACAGATAAACAATTTGATATTAAGCATAGGGTCCATGAGTCAGATCTGGCTCAATTTTATCTAAAAAAGAAATATTGCTTTTTAATTTTAAAATATTCTCTTAAATATATATTTATAGAAGTTATAAAACAGTTTATCTTTAACCATTAATAATTAAAAATACATAGAGGTGACTTCTCTTTGTTTTCATTTGACCCTGTCAGAGGTGACTTACAATATGCTGACTGTATCTTTTGCAGAGTATCAATAACCCCACTCACCAAAAAGTGGTGTCCTGGGTATTGACACTAAACTACTTCTGATAGTGAAACTCCAGTTTTGGAGATTTGAGAAGTGTAGAATACCCTTTCTGACCTTGAGTGATAGTGCCTGTCAGGGTCCCATCTATGAGTCAAATAGTTGTGTTTAAAAATTCTTATTCTTTGTACAAAAAAAAAAAAGAATTCTTAAGAAAAAAAACTGAACAAAAAATGTAAACATGAATGCAATTCCCTAATCTCTAGTTATAAAATAACTCTTTAAGAACTCTTACAGATAAATACTTTGTCTCCCAGACCATGAATGATTACAAAGATTCAATCCCAGGTTGAATCATACCAAAGACTCAAAAAATGGTACTTGATGCCTCCTTATTTGACAGCATTATAAGGTATAGATCAAGGATAAGTGAAGCAATCCAAGGAAAGGAGTAACGCCCTTTCCTATGACTTGGTGTTGTAGCTATTAATAAGGGATCCTTTGGGTCGCTCTTGACTATGGTCAACCAACTTACTTACTTCTATATACCACGTCTCCGTAAACATACTTTGCAAACAACTTGCATTCATTCCTTTATTTATTGTTAAAAGAATTGTCATAATGTATATTGAGACCTTTGTCCATTTTGACTCAGAATTGTCTTTATCTAGCTTACAATATAAATTTATGCTTTGACAATTCTCATATAGAACTACTAAATTTGGTATGTATACTTATTGAAGAAAGGTTTTAATAGGAAAATATTATTTTAAATGGGTATATGTCTATCCTATCATTTAATTAACACTTCATTAATTAATTAGTTAAATGCGGATAAGAAAAGAGTTAAAAACAAAAGTCATTTATTTATACTAAATTATAACTGATATTCATATGCAGTTATTTATACTTATTAGTATCTCATCTCATATGCAGTTATTTATTTATACTTATTAGTATCTACTCTCATATGCAGTTATTTATACTTATTAGCGTCTACTCTCCAAACACACATCAATCAATCCATATATATATATATATAAAATTCACAATATAAACTGATTATCCACAAAAGAGTTCATATTATATAATATTTGTAATGTTAAAAATAATAAAGTCAACTTTGATCTGCAGGGATCAATTGATTCAGTTACTATAAAGTTGAATGCAGACCAATGAATAATATCACTCTTAACAACTTTTAAATGAACTTTTCAAAACATTTAACATCATGGTCTTCACAAGACCTTTAGCCTAACTATAAGTTTAACAATAGGAACTCATCTTCAGATGCTTGTATCGAGAGTATTTTTTTGTTGTTTATTTGACTTTCACCATCACTCCTTCCATGCTTAAAGAAGGGGTGGTAATCATCATAGGACTAATGAAAATATAGATATTTGTATATTCTTTATAAACCTTTTTTTTTTTATCTCAGTTGGATGCCAGTTGACTAAGCAAGTATTTGCTCTTGTTCCTACACTTGCTAATAAGCTCAGATTTCTTGTGGGTGTTCTTGTGGTGTAATGGTTAAAGCAATGGACTGTGGAATCATTGTAAGTGAGTTCGTACTCCAGTCGCGCTATTACATTCACTTTCGGACAAATACCCTTGGGAAAGGTATAAACCCCCTTATCCTCCCAGCTATGGGTTACATAGTACCACTACTGTTCTTCTAGGAGAATAGATTTGGCATTAAATAACCTACAAAGGTTGATATGCCATTAAACAAAGAAACCAAACCATCAGATTTCTTATTACTGAGGTGGTCTTGTATGGGAAAAGTATTGATCTTTAATTTCTCCAAAGACAATACACAATTCCTGGAACCTGCTCTACTTAGTAATGAAGCTTGGATTTCTCATTTCTTATATAGATGTCTGTATGGTTTTATATATATATATATATATATATATATATATATATATATATGTGTGTGTGTGTGTTTGAGGTGTGTTAAAAAGTATAAAAAGACTGAAGTTGTGTTTACCAACATAACTTCAGTCTTTTCTTACTTTTCATACAGAAATTAACAATGAATGAAATATTGATTTTCTTTGAAATGGTCCTTTGGTATTCAATACTGATTCCAGTGAATTTTCCATTGCTTGAATTACCTCTGCAACTTCTCTTTCGATATGGTGTGAATCTATGATATTATATTTCTTCTAATGTCTTCCACATCCTCAAATCTTAACAGACCTTGTCAGCTTGGGCCGTAGAATATGCTGACTGCACCTCTGCAGAGTGGTAAGACAATCTTACCAAATGTCCTGTGTATGGCACTGAACCATGTGATGAAGAGATTCCAGTCCTGGAGCTTTGGGGAATGTGGAGTACCTCTTCATTGCCATTACTCCCAGATCCACTCTGACCTGGAGTGGTAGTATTTGTTAGAGTTCCATCAATAGATCAAATAGACCTATTCAATTATTTACTATTATTGAAACCATTAAACTCTGAGTGAACAAATGATTGATATTAAATGTAGTTATTAGTGTTAAATAGCAATACTTTAACAGTCTGCAAATAAATGAGCTTTGGCTCATTTAAAAATAATGTGGTCCTCAAACTATTTGCTTATAAATCATATATATATAAACTTTTAGTACAACTGTAATATACTAGCTTAGCTGGCAACTTTGAACTCAGGAGATTCAATGCGGTTGCAAGATAACATCAACAAAGTGGAGAAAATAAAGGAGGATGGCGAAGAATATAATTTATTGCCTATGGATAGAGTGACAGATATTTTCGTTCGCAGATAAGATCTACAAATTACCAAAAAAAAAATACTGGAAGTATGTAAGTTCTGATAACCAACCATAAACAGAAAAATACGTGAAGCGAAGAGGATGTTCATACTTCCACATGGGACTTGAAAAGACAATATAAGGTCTGTAATTTTGGACTGAAGGCAGAGACCTGCTGGTCACTCAAGTGAAGGGAGAGTTCCAGTGGTCACTCAAATGAAGGCGAGATCTAGTGGTCACTCAAATGAAAGGGAGAGGTCTGCTGGTCTCTCAAGTGAAGGGAGAGACTCACTGATCACTCAAGCTGATCTGTCAACTCCTCATGTGTATTCTCCGGCCGTTGCACTACTTCACAAAAAAGGTCCCCGCTACAGAAGAAAGATATGTGCAAACTCTCTCTGACTGTATCCCTACTACACACAATCGTCACCGTCGAAGAATAAAAATATAAATTATATTTTTATATATCTACAAGTTTTTCATTGTTTGTCCAGCAGTTCGATATATGTGACACAATGTGTATGGAAAATTATTTTAAACAGGTGAATCATTCTTTAATAAAGATGACTAGAAGACAACTAAAAATAAAATAAAATGGAACAAGAGTGTCTTTTCAATTTATATAAAAAGTAAGTAAAGTTGGTGACCGTAGTCGAGGGCGACCAGAAGGCTCCCTTTTCAATAGCTACTACACTGAGATGTAGGGGAGGGCGCTACTCCTTTCCCTGGATTGCTCCACTTAACCCTTGATAAGTACCTTATATTGATGAGTGTTAAGCAAGGAAGTACCAAGTACCATTTTTAAAGTCTTTGGTATGACGTGACCTGGGATTGAACCCAGGTCTCCCGGACCAATATATATATATATATATATATATAAAGTGTCTTTTCAATTTATATATATATATAAATTTATATATATATATGTGTGTGTGTTTGCTTGTATATAAAGTATTTGGCATTAAATAACCCACAAGGGTTGATATGTAATAAAACACAATCAAACCAAGAAAAAAAAAACAGATCTTACTCTTGAAATAAGATTTCATTTTGAGAAAGAAGAAAAAAATATACAGAGCTAGGTTTGATTAGCAGGAAGGGCCTTTACTTTGCACAATCCTGTAATTCAACAAAAAAATTGCTTACAGAAAGTACAGAGAGTGCTGATCAAGATGCTTTGACATTTAGAGAACATTTTTATCACATACTCTCATGTATGTGCATGTGTTAATTTATTTTTCCCAATTTTTACCTGTTGGCAAATAGGGTGGCATAAAAATGAATAAAAAACTATAGATTATACTCTTTGAAGCCATTTAAAAATGACATTATTATTACACAATATAAATGTTCATTTAATTTTCTTAGATGATGTCAATTTTTCTGTTGAATTTACAGAAATATGTCTAAAAAAATAGTTTCTGCCTTAATACACATACACACATATGTATGATATGTATAGATTCACAAAAATTATCTTTCTACTTAAGTTTCATTTCTTTAGGATAAAACTTGGTAAAAGTAAAAAAGGTTTGAGTTTTTATATTTAACACAAATTGCATGTAGTTACAGAGTATTGAGCAATTTTTTTAGTTTTTATTGGCCACATAATTTCTTATATAGAATAGTTGTAGATGTGTGCATATATGAACAAATAGATATGTGTACTCGCATTTAATCACACACACACACACATATATATATATATATATATATATATATATATATACACACACACACACACACATACATTTCTTTTTACCTTGAAAATGTTACCTACAAACCATTTGTTCACACACACACATACGTGTATATATATATATATATATATATATATATATATATATATATATATATATAAAAACACAGGATTTGGCATTAAATAACCTACAAGGGTTGATATGCCATAAAACCCAACCAATCAATCTATTCACCACATGTATACTCACACATATATATATTTATGTGTGTGTCTGTGTCTGTGGGTTGATAGGTTGAAATATATATGAATAAATATATGGTTAAAATATCTGATAGAAAGGAAGAAAAATAAGATCTGAAAAACAATATGATAGTGTTTATATTATGTTTTGCCATCTATGAGCTTCATTTGATAGCTATTTGGAAAAATGTGAAAATTTAATGAAAAACATAGGAGAATGTTACTACTGTCTATGAAATTATCATGACAACATAATTAGGAATTAGAAATTATGAAGCATAAAAAAGAGAAAAAAATTTCAAATTTTGCATATGATCTTGACTGAATCTATAAATTAAAGGATTTGAATGAATATACATACATTAATTTTTATTCATAGTACATATATGTACATATATATTTGGTTTGATTGAAATACAAATTCATGCATAAACATATATATTATGTTATGAGCAAAATATATCCATATATTCTAAGATATGTACATATATGACTATATTCATGTAGGTGTGTGTATATAAGTTGTGTATGAAAGAGAAGTCAAAATAAATTACCTAGTATGCATTAGTCAATATTTGCCTGGAAGCACAAAGTAAATCAACTTGAAATATAATCAGTTGGGAATAAAACATTTTAAAATCTAAAAATACAAATTAATAGTAAAAAGTATTAGAGCCGTGTGCATTCTGGCAATTGTGTTGTCCACAAGAGATCACTTTAATGGATCCTAATGTATTTAATAGATGGCCTGACAGATTAATAGCAAACGAGACTGATAGTTGTCTGTGATAAACTACAATAAAATGAACAAAACAAAAGACATGACCAACATGGGTCAATAAATTGAACTTGCTCACTATTTTAAAAGTTTGCTGAAATCTGAGTGGTATTTTTAAAGTATGAAATTACAGATAATGAATTCAATGTCTTTTTTTTATGAAACAATTAACACTTCTCTGTTTGGTGCAAAATGATTTATATTTACCTACATATATTATATGTATTAGTATATATATTTCTGTGTATAAATGAAAATGTATATCATACACAAATTTTGATGCAGTCACATCTATATACTCACAAACAAACTCATCTATCTATCAATTGATCAATCATATAAGCAGACACTTAATTTCTTAAATTTTCTTCCAAATCAAAGATAGAAGAATTTTATTTCTTGTGGAATATTATACAGTCAAAATTAGTATTATCAGATATTATTTATTACCAAACTCTACAGCATTTAAACTATGTAACCAAAATTATAGATATGTAACAAAACAAAAATAAGTACAATCCTTATAGATGCGTGTGTTATTTTATCTTTTCATTACAGAGATGTTTTAATTTTATTTTGGGCAACTTTTCCAAATATCAGTTTGAATTTACCTCTTCAGTTTTTAAAAATAATTTCTAAACCAGATCTAAGAATGATAGAAAAAAAAAAAATTGTTTAATGTAAGAGTTTAATTCTATTAAAAGAAACATTTTTCAGAAATTTGATATCCAGAAGCACAAAACATAAATGAATACGTGTGTCTTATGTTGAATGCAATAAGATTTGTGCAATATTTCTATTTCTAATACTCAAAATGAAGTGATTAGAACAAAATTTTCTTTTTGTTCATATACTTTTATACTATAGACACACACACACATAGAGTATCTCTTTTCAGAGAAAGACAAATATTATATCTCCCTTATCCATAACTTCTAAGATTAAGTAGAATTACTTGAAACCATTTAACTGTGTCTAAACAAATGATTAATATCAAATAGAATTATTTGTGCCAAATAGCAATTTTTGAAATCAACCCTAACTGTGTGCTGGCAAATTAAGTAGAATTATTTGTATTAGATAGCGATACTTGAAAACATTTGGAATTATTAGTGTTAACAATACTTGAAACCATTTAACTGTGTCCAAACAAATGATTAATATTATTAACTGTGTTCAAATTAATGATTAATATCAAATAGAATTATTTGTGCCAAATAGCAATTTTTGAAATCAACCCTAACTGTGTGCTGGCAAATTAAGTAGAATTATTTGTATTAGATAGCAATGCTTGAAAACATTTGGAGTTATCAGTGTTAACAATACTTGAAACAATTTAACTGTGTGAAAACAAATGAACTTCAGTTTGTTTTGAAATAATGTTACTTACAAACTATTTGCATATGAATCATATATAAATAACTTACTAGTTTAAACAGGATTTGGCATTAAATAACCCACAAGGGTTGATATACCACAAAACATACTAAACCAATTATCTACAGCTTTTGTTTTGATTTTTGTTCGAAGAGAATGTCAGAGATCAAAAAGAATTGTAAGATATATTAATGCAACTGACTTGATATATAATTTGAATTGGTGAGTGTACTTAGAAAAAGACACTGTGAACTGGACTAAAAATGCTTATAATTATAATCCATTAGCCAGAGTAAGGATAGAGAGGAATATAAATAACAAGATTAGGAAAATAACTCAACCAGATTACTTCACATAATAATTTGTCTTATTTTCTTCTTTGTATACAATACAATTTGTGGGAAAACTATCTTAGTTGTATCATCTAGGATTTATTATAGAGACTGGTAAACAATTTTTAACCTTATTTGCTTCTTTCTTTGTTTTTACTTTTTCAGAGATTTTTTTTTTCCATGCCAATATGACTGTTATTGCTTCCATATAGATACTGGTTGGTATGGGTTAATATTAGAACAATAAATCTCTAAGTTCTTGGTACTTGTTTTAATTGTTTGCATTTGTCAGGATTTGAAAAGTTAAATGTATCTTGTCTTTCATTAATTTCAGTCATGATGGTTTAAGAAAGTTTTCATCAGATTTAACAATTGTTGAATTATCAATGCAAAATTATGTATCTATGCATAATAGTTTATGCTGAGTCATGTATGTAAATATAATAAATGCATTGTAACAATCACATGAAGAAAGAAACAAATGTATATATATTTAGTTATAATACAAAAATACATTTTATTACAAAATGAAAAGATAGCATACTGGAAAAAATTACATAGAAATTTACTGTATTCATAAGAATAAAAAGTGAGTGTAAAAAACTAATTTACATAACAACTATATCGTTTGGGTGCATAAGTTGCATATTAGGTAAAGAAAGCAGTTGAAATAGTGCCTATAGTTTCAAGCTGTAGACTTACCTAGTTTATGATAAGCAACACTGGTTAAGTGAAGATTTAGTGTTTGCTTGTCATTCAACCTAACTGCAATCACTATCAGTGCAAACCAAATGACTTATGCTAAATTGAATTGTTAGAAATAAAACTGTTTAATCATTTAACTGTGTATAAACAAATGACTGATGTTTAATTGAATTGTTTGTTATGTATAGCAATACTTGGAACCATTTAACTAGGTTGACTAATGCTAAATTGAATTGTTTGAAATATTAGGTTTGATTATTTAACTGTGTCGATAAAATGTGTTAACTAATCATATATCTAATATATATGTAAAAACAGGATTTGGCATTAACTAACCAACAATGGTTTATATGCCATAAAACTCAACTAAACAAACAAACAATTAAAAATCTAAAATTGCAATTGAAATCCCCTTTAAAATGACTTTGACATTTGTAAATCCATTCTTTTCACTCTTGGATCAGTATACAATAGATGTATGTGATACCTTACATTTCTCTCTTGGATTGCACCATAGCTCCTGGAGTACTGACAATAAACAATCTGATAGTAAGGCTCCAGTAATGCTGGAGCTTTGGGGAATGTGGAGTACCTCTTCATTGCCAGAGCTTCCTGATCCACTCTGGCCTGGAATGGTAGCACCTGATAGTGTCCTATCTATTGGACAAATAGAAGTGTTTGACTTTTAAAGTGAGCACAAACAAATGAATTTGGTTAAATTGAATTTTTAGAAATAGAACAGTTTGATCATTTAACTGTGTGTATCTACAAAATGTATTTACAAATCATATATTTAATACATATGTAAAAACATGATTTGGAATTAAAAAACAACAATGTTTGATATGACATTAAACCAAACTAATTTACATAACAGTAATTAGAGATTTGTCTTAAGACACATGTTTAGCCTCCAAATATTGAGTGGGAGTGCACCCATAAATTGTGCATATTCATATATTGCAAGTGCAACTTGGTCTCACTTCAGAATAATCAAAAAATCTATGGTAATAGTGACAAAAGCTTTATGTTAGTAGACTTGTAGTGACACAGAAATAAAATTTGGTAAACATTGCAAAATTTTGGAAGGTATAATTTTTTTTATTTGAAAAGCCAACTGATGTACATACATATTATTTTAAATACTCTTAGATTGTAATTGGTTCTGTAGACAAATAAACTTTTAGAGCAAATATTTTCTTTCGTATGTTCTTTATAATGTAGAAAAGTTGTAACAAGCAAACAACTTCCTATGCCTAGTGATTTAGAATTTTTTTAAAAATTTTATTTCATTTTACAAAACTTATTTGAATGATACTTAGTGAAAAGATAACTCTGTCATAGATCTAAAAATTGTAGAAGTCTTGTTTATTGAAAATATATAATGTCCTATCTATGTTGCTTTTGAATACAGTCAAAAATTAAAGTCTCTAACAAATCCTTTACTTCAATCTTAGTTTTTCTTTTACTATTGTTTAAATTCATCACAAGTGGTTCCTTTTTATTATTTATTTTTAGCATCACTTCTTTTTGGGAATAAACAGTATGAGACAAAATACAGAAAAAAAGAATCATAAAATCTTACTCAACTTTTTCTTTGCTTTTGAAAAAGATACAACACATGGTGCAAATAGTAAAGATGTCTGTGAACTTTCTGATCAAATTATGTGGACATTTTAGTTTAGGCTTTTGTTTGTAATCATTTCTTTTTTGTTTTCTGTATGCACCAATAGTAAGAAGTCATCTGCTTTTAATATTTATATACTAAAAGATGAGTTGTGAGAGTACAATCTTTGTCAATGCAAAAAAAAACATTTTATGATTTGTATGGGTATTTATGTGTTCATTAAAGGGAGTACAATGCATTTATACCAATAGCAATTTAGTCAATCTTATTATTGTAATATGTGCAAGGAAGAAAACCTGTCAAAACATTAAAAAATTGTTTTAAAAAAAGCCAGAAAAGTAAAGAAATTTTTTGGCTCATCAAATTAAAAAATAAAGAATTCACTTTGACTGATGAGTTTTCAAGACAAAAAAGCAAAATTCTTTGAAGACGATCAATAATGGACCATTCAAAATGAAAAATGCTGAATTTTAATGAACAGAAGCTGGAATGAACAAAAAAACTACAATCAAGAAATCTAAAGGAACTTGACTACTCTTTTTAGCAGTTTAGAAAGAAAAATTATGAAAGAATTTAAAATATCCAGAATAAAGATAACAAAAACAAGTATTTGAAAGAAGATGCAAATAAGGATATTTTTTTTATATGTGAAGAAGAAAAAGGATTTTATTGCTTTTTCAAAAGCAGTTTTATAGGATAAAAACAAAAACATCTGCAGTTTGTTTCTAAATAAATGAGAGAAGAAAAAAAATCCTTGTTAATTTTACAAAAGAGAAAATGAAGCAAAGAAGAATAATTAAGACAGAAATAAAAGATATGTTAATGAGTTGATAAGTAAATGAATGCAAATAAAAACGAAAAAGAGGCACTGATGGTGTAATGGTTATTTTGTAAGAAATGGGCATGGTGACCTGATTTCAAATCCTGGATGAGGCTGTTTGCATTTCACATAGTGCTAATAACATTGGGAAAGGTATGCATTTAACAATTCTCCCTCTGGCTATGAGTAAATAATAGCACAGTCTAGGCTTTAACTTTGGTATGGCAAATCATCTGGGAGAAGGAAAACTCTAAATTCAAACCTGTAAAACACTGCTTGAAAAATTGATTTTGTATCACATCCTGTTTGTGTGGAAGGATTGGTAAATATCCCCCCACCAAAAAAAAAGAAAATAGATAAAAAGATAAAAAGAAAGGTGGAACAAATTAGTGAAAGACTGAAATGAAGAACAAAGAAAAAACCTCAAAAATGAATAATAGATTCAAGAAGAGGTGATAGAAAAAAGGAAAGTAGTTAGAGGGAAAAAAAAAGAAAACACTGAAGTATTTTTTTTATAATTAATCAAATATCTGTTCTTTTTCTGTCTGTCATTGCATAAAACAAGTGGCTAGAGCGAGGCCCTACCTGTGGTATATGTTCAGCATATCAGTTTTTAAAAATTTTCAAAGTTTTTAGTGAGGAGCTCAATTAATGATATATGTATATCCCTAAAATAGAACCTTTGTTCATGTCCATTTAGCTGCCCACTTGACTGGGGCAGGAGAATGCTTTGACGGCATCTCTACAAAGGGATAACATTTCCCCAGTGAGTGCCTTAGATATCACCTTAAACCGTCTGATGGTAAGGCCTCAGTATTGGAGCTTTGGGGAATGTTGAGTACCTCTTCATTGCCATTGCTTCCAGATCCACTCT
Organism: Sepioteuthis lessoniana; assembly: GCA_963585895.1. NCBI lineage: Eukaryota > Metazoa > Mollusca > Cephalopoda > Myopsida > Loliginidae > Sepioteuthis > Sepioteuthis lessoniana. The sequence continues at coordinate 60,712,922 of OY757920.1, forward strand.
GACTCAGAGTGGTAGCACCTGAAAGGGTCCTATCTATGGGTCAAATAGAACTGTTTAATTATTTAACTGTGGGTCAATAAATGACTGATGTTTAATTGAATTCTTAGTGATACATAGCAATACTTGGAACAATTTAACTTTGTTGACTTTTGCTAAATTAAATTGTTTGAAATAGAACTGTTTGTAAATGAATGACTGATGTTAGTGATTCATAGCAATACTTGCAACCATTTAACTTAGTTGACTTATGCTAAATTGAATTATCAAAAATAAAACTGGTTGATCATTTAACTGTGTATAAACAAATGGTTGATGTTAGTGATACATAGCAATGTTTGGAACTGTTTAAGTTTTTTGACTTATATTTACAAATCATATATATCAAATATATTTGGCATTGAATAATCTACAGTGGTTGATGTGCCATAATACCAACCTAAACACAGCTAAACTGGCTCTTATTTTTTTGGTTTTATTAGAAAGAAACATTCAACTTGAAATTTCTTTGCAAGAAACCAATGTCATTTCCCTTTCTTTTTTTTACGAGTGATTTTGTTGTATTTATATGTATCCTATGGACAACAGCCATCAGGATGTCAAATGTTTACAACTCAACAATATTTATTAACTCATAAGTCCTCATAAAAATATTGTTCAATCTTATGCTTATTGCTGTAATATTAAATGATACAGATAAATCTATGGTCAATTTTTTATTACTTAAAACCCCTCTTGGGATTTTTAGCAAGCAAAATATATAAAGAACACATACTTGAAGAAAAGAATGAAGGAATATAAAAAAAATAAGAGTAGGGAAATATGCAACAGAAATCTGAGAAAAAAAGCATAAAGACACTGTTTCAAATTAGAAAGAAGAAAATGAAAGAAAATTGTAGTCTCATGGACAATTCCCAGTGAATGACCTTTCCCACCTTGTAATAATGACCATTCCACCCTGTAATACATACTCTTCTATTCCTTTTGTGCTAGTTTGCTGCACTTGTTCCTCTTAAGAATAACTTGTTTTGTCTCTTGCACCATATAGCCTACACTTGCTATTCTTTTGCATATTATTAGTCCTTATGGCATTATTTTGTGCTTGTATTAAAAGAGATTCAGTTTCTTATCTTAGCTTATGTCCTGGTCAGCTTTCGTGCAATATTCTTAGTTTGTTACTTGAAGTATTCGTACAGTTGTTTTTCTTCTCATCCTAGTGTCTCCTCTTCCTCCTTTTTTTTGACATATAGAGTTGTCTTTGTCATACCTTGTGAGTTTTACACACTAGCTCAGATGGTTTTTCATTGGAGTTTGAGTCACAGCAAATATCCCCAGATATACAGGATTCTTCTAAGTATCCTAGTTTATTTAATAGTGATGTGCTCTATATGGTTTTTGTTCAACCTTGACTCTCTACTTTGTTCAGTCTTTTCTCTATATTCTTTGGGACCATTTTAAGTGCTCGAACTATAATTTGTACCAATGTCACCTTCATGTTCTACAACTTTTTTTTCAGTTTTCTAGCAAGGTCCAAGTATTTGTCCAGCTTTTCATCTTCCTTAAAATCTGTGATCTGCTAGAATGGCACACTCTACTACATTAAAAGTTATTTTCTTCTTGTTAATTAAAACTAGATGAGTTTCTCATACCAGTTGTAATTGATGACCATTACTAAAGTCTGAGTGACAACAAATCTAGGTTCTCCAGGACTATTTTCAGTATTCTCACCAATCTCTGTAGAGAATAAAAAAATGTCCCAAAAATATTCAGAGATATAAGAAAAAAAGAGAGATGTTATATAAAAAAAGACAAAATACAAAAGATGAAGCTATAAAAGATTATATAATGACAAAAACATGAAATTGAAGGAAAGTGAAAGAAAAAAGTTGAAGGAGAGCTGGGAAAAAACACATGAAAATGAGTTAAAAATCATTCAATAAGGTCCAAAAGAACGCTCTCCGGGAATTAAAATAACTGCCACATGAGTATTTGTAGCAATGAGTGGGTGGGAGGTATGTCTTTAACAATCACCAGCAGCAATGCCATTTCAGTTGTCACTATGGTGTGAACATCATGCATTTGTAATTGAAACTTATTTGAAAAATGGTGACTATCATTGCAGCATGGTGATATCCTGTCATCTGTTCGCTCACCAGATATGTTCTCTTGTGATTACTAACTCTGGAAATACCTGAAGGCATAAGTCTTTAAATGTAGGCCAAAGAAAACTGACTGCAAGATTTTGTCATGAAATCATGATAATACCAAGAGCAATAATTAAGTGAGCACTGCAGGTGTGAATAGCTTTTGAGGGCAAGGACTGAGATGATATTTGCATTAAAACAAAATGAATATACGTTTCAAACTCAGGAGATAATTCTGTTGGACCCTGTACAAGAAATGATGGTGAGTGGCAAGTCAAAGAACTGTTGAAGTGGAAGAAGGAAGAGAAAAAGAAATAATCCTTAAATGCTAATGAGTCAAAACAAAATTTCAAAAACATGAAAAGTAGAAGTAAAAGAAAAAAAAAGAATGGAAGAATATTAAGAGGAAAAAAAATTAAGAAAAATGGATAAAAATAACAAATAAAATCATATAAAAAGAAGATGAGGAGTAAAATAAGATATAAAGAAAAATTGAGTTACAACAAAAAGAAAGAAAAAATGAAAAATTGTTGAGGTAAAATAGAAGAGTAAAAAAGAAAGCAAGAAACAAGGATGAAAAAGAACGTAAAGCAAAAGAAGAAATAATATTCAGATGGTGAGGAATAAAAATACAAAACAAAGAAAATAGAGATATTTATAAGAGAGGCAAAAAGATGAAAGTAAGTCAAAAATGGGTGTGGAGTAAAAAAAAAAAAGATCACAGTATAAAAGAAAAAGACTAAAAGAAAGAAAAGCTGTTAAGGACCGAAAGAAGAAAACCTAACCAAAAGTAAAATGAATAAAAAAAGACCCCACTAAAATAAACAAAAAAGAAAACAAGACTTTGACTTATGAAGATCATCCCAGAGTTAATCCATAAAATTGCACTTTTAAAGTCATTTAGCGTCAGGAAAAGAAATGAATGGAGGGATGAAAAAAAAAAACATCTACATTAGTTATCTTTTCCTAAAGATTAAGAAATGCTTTGTGCTATGTCTTGCATTTCAGAAACAGCAAAAAGAAAAGGCAAATGAAACAAAAACTACAAAACAGAAAAATAAAGCAAAAAAAAATGTCTTAAATGAAAACTAATGAAAGCATTCACCCCATCCCACCAAATCTTCTTTACTTGCTTTCTTGATTATCTTTGTTTTTAATGCAAAAACTGTGTGATATCTGTGCTTTAGAAATATTCTCATTAAATGCGTAATTAGTTGTTTGCCTTTTTGATGAGGAATATGAAAAGAAATGACCTGTGTTTGATGGTTTTAGGTTTCTTTTCCTCTCTTTCTTTCCCTCTATCTTTTTCTCTCTATCTCTTTCTCTCTCTGGAAGATTAGTTAATCACCAATTTCTTTGTTTCTCTCTCTTTTCCTTTTATTCAGACTTTCTTACTTCATTCTTCAATTCTTTCTTTACTTTATCTTAAATTCTGTTTTCTCTTTCCCACAAAAGTGCAAGTGACTTTTCTTTCTCTTTCTTTGTTTTAGTTCCTTCCTTTCTTTCTTTCTTCTTTGACTATATGTTAATCATTTATTTCTATTCAGAAACCTTTTTTCTTTTTCTTCCTAACTTTCTTTGTCCAGTCGGCTGGAGCTGTAGAATACACCGACTGCTTCTCTGCAGAGGGGTAAGACCCACCACAATGAGTGTCCTGGATATATGACACTAAACAATCTGATGGTGAGGTTCCAGCAATGCTGGAGCTTTGGGGAATGTGGAGTACCCCTTCATTGCTATCGCTCTCAGGTCCACTCTGGCCCGGAGTGGTAGCACCTGATAAGGGTCCTATCTATGGGTTAAATAGAACAAAACCGTGCTTTTTTCACTATACTGATTTTTGTATTTAAACTGCGTATTCATGCTAAACTGAATTGTTTAAAATAGAACTGTTTTGACATTGGAACTGCATACTAGTGCTGAACTGAATTGCTCGAAATGGAACTGTTTTTGAAGTCTAAACTGTGTACTTATGCTGAACTGAATTATCTGAAATAAAACTGTCTGACATTTAAATCTGTATTGCCCAGTCAGCTCGGGCTGTAGAATACACTGACTGCACCTCTGCAGAGGGGTAAGAACCCCACCAACGAGTGTCCTGGATATGACACTAAACAATCTGATGGTGAGGTTCCAGCAGTGCTGGAGCTTTGGGGAATGCGGAGTACCCCTTCATTGCCATTGCTCCCAGGTCCACTCTGGCCTGGAGTGGTAGCACCTGATAGGGCCCTATCTATGGGTTAAATAGAACTAACAGCATACTTATGCTAAACTGAATTGAGTAAACTGAATAGCTTGAAATAGAAACGTTTTTGACAATTAAACCGTACTTACACTTAAACTGCGTGCTTATGCTTAACTGAATTATTTCAAATAGAACTGTTTTTCGACATTAAAACTGTATTTTCACTTAACTGAATTATTACATATAACTGCTTGAATAGTTTGAAATGGAAATGTTTTTGACAATTAAACTGTGTACTTATGCTAAACTGAACTGTTTTCAATAGAACAGATTATTTACATATTAATGGATTTGGCGTTAAATAACCTACGAAGGTTGATATGCCATAAAACCAAACAAACCAAACCAATCCTAACTTTCTGACACTTCCTTCAGTTATTGCAGAACCTTATAATTAATATTATCAGATAATCACTCTGTTGGTGGGACTTAGAATATGCTGACTGTATCCCATACAAAGGTTTAAGACACCCCCACAAGGGGTAGCCTTAGTATAACATTTGATAGTGAAGCTCCTTCATTACCATTAATCCCTTGTCCACTCAAACCTAGAATGGTAGTACTTTTCAGGGTCCTATCTATGGGTCAAATAGATTTTTTAAAAGATTATTTGTATTTGTTTGGAAATTTTGTAAAAACAAAAAACAAAACAAAACCTTCTCTAACTATTATACAAAAATATAAATATGAAATGAATGTGATTCCTTAATCTCTAGATATAAAATAATTCTAGATGGGTTGACATGCCATAAAAATCAATCAGTCAATCTATACCTTCAATTTCAAGGTGATATTTCTTCTTGTGTTCCTTCTGTTCATTGTTTATATTATACTAGTTAAAGTACCCTTGTACAATGAGTAAGAGGTCAAGTGATGTTTTTTTGTTTAATGGCATATCAATCTTTGTTAGTTATTCAATGCTAAAGCCATCCTTTTAGAAGAACAGTCGTGCTAAGATTTAAGCCATAACTGGGGAGAAATAAGGGGGATTCATATCTTTCCCAAGAGTATTAGTCTGAAAGTGAACATGATAGTCTGACTGGAGTTCAAAATTGCCCACTACGATGTTTGCTGTTCTGCTTATTAGACACTACACTACAGACTCTCACTCTGTAATTTTTTTTTCCATCAAAGTTAATTTATGCAAAATTAATGTAAAGTCCTTGAATTTTTGTGAAAAATCCTTAGTTGTACACATTCTAATGTCATCTTCAATCAGTGAATTCCAAAAAAAGTTTTTGATGCATTACATTTTTGTTGCCCATCAGAAATGTACTCCAGAAGCAAACAAACCTAAATTGTTACTATAAAACATAAATGCAAATAACAGAATTGAGATTTACCAATTATATTTTTAATATTGTCGTATCAAGTGAGTATTATTCTGTAAAAAATCCATTGAGTTTTGTAGGGAAATATTTTAATTTCTTGTAAATGATACTTAAGAGATTTATCAACTTGAAAATTTTTTTGTCCAGCGAGTTGTGACTTGGCAATAATATCATGTAATTATTTTAAAGAGTCTGTTTGAAGAACTACCTATAAACCTAAATACAATGTTTAATTAAATGTCAATAATAATTCTAGAAAGACAAATTGGTTAATATTTCTTTCTTTTAAAAGGTAATAAGTTTTTTTTCTGTTTAGTTATATCATACAACAACATAGCTTCCTGCTCATTGTTGTTTAGTTTTAGTGATTCTATCTTGATGTAACACTTACTTTTTCCTTGTGAGAAACATTTTTCAAAAACTTTAAAGCCTTCTCTGGGTCTTACTTATTAAGTATGCATAGCAGATTTAATAGATCAACTGTTTGATTGTCTACAGACAGCATACACATCTTCATTAATTACAATTATTGATCTACTCAGATCCTTTATAGGGGAATATCCATGATGTGGTGGCTAAAGTGCTAAACTGGGACATCATAGTGAGTGAGTTCAAACTCTAGTAGTACTATTACGTTCATTTTTGACTAATATCCTAATGAAAGGTATGGATCCCCTTATTCCTTCCAGTTATGGGTTAAATAATGTCCCTACTTTTCTTCAATTAGGGTAGCTTTGGCATCAAATAACCTACAAAGGTTGATGTGACATCAAACAAAGAAAACAAAGATCCTTTCACTTTGGTTATCATTGTAGGAAATGGAATTGGTGACTCAGGTTCAAACCCTTGATCAGACTGTTTGCATTCACTTTGTGCTAGTACTCATGCAAAAGTCATGAATCCATTTCTCTCCCCTGCTATCAGTAAATAATAGGCAGACTGGGTTCTTTAGCCTTGCTAAAGCCACCAGATTTCAAGCTAGCTGTACTCTGCTCAAAAACTGACCTTTTGTTGCATCTTGCTTGTGGTGTAGCGGTTGAATGCATACATACTAACATTGTTTCTTTCTATCAATGTCTTTTAATGTCTTTATAATGTTTCATTCTCTCTCATTCTGTTTTATTGTTTCTTTTACTTTTACTCATATTCTTTTTTTCTCTTTCTCTTTCTAAATTTCTTAATGGGCTGATGAAATTCATATTATCTACAGCCTTGTGTACTTTGTATTAAAACCAACAAAGCTTGAACTAATCTTAATTTATTTTTTCTAGTTAAACTAAAAAATCAGAAACTAATAGACTTTTCCAGCTGACAGATTTTTCTAATGATTAATCTTTATTAAAAAATAAACAAAAAAAAAAATACCAAAAAACAAAGTATATAAATCTATTAACATTCACATGCAAAATGTAATTTTGTTCTATTTTCTTTAATATAAAAGAAAACCAACTTGTTATCAGGCATTGTAATAGTCAATATGAAATAAAGATAATTATGTCTCTTTTGATGATTCATTTTGTTCATAGATGAAACAAAATAATCTAGGGAACTAATAAAAGATTATTGATGTTCTAAAGATGATAACATTTTAGAACTAAGGCTTACTGGTTATATTATTTCTCTCACATTCACTTTGCACTAATGCCCTTGGAAAAAACATTAATCCATCTGTCTTCTATCTAGTTATTGGTAAATAGTAGGGCAGACTGAGATCTTTTGCTTTGGTTAGGCAACCGGTCTAAGAGTTGGAAAACTCAGATTTCAAACAATCTAAAAAATATTAACTTTATGTCACATCCTGCCTGTAGTGGAGGGATTGAGTAAATACAAATTAGCATAGTACCCTTAAAAGATGATGGTGTTATTTATATATGTATCTGTTATATGTACCTAACATCTCTGCTATTTATACTCTAAGAAACTTTGTTTTATAGAATTTGAATAATCTAAAATTCAAATGAACATAAATTACTGAAATTATTTTGAAAAGTAAAATTCTATGCAAGATTTTACTCAAAAAAGAAACTTTTTTTTTTAAATTTGAAGAAATTTTTTTTGTATTCCTGTCTGTTGCTCTGAGGCCAAAAAGGAAAAAAGCTCACAAGCTGAGAATAACCTCAAATTTGTTTCTATTTTTGTATGTAAATCATCAAAGTTCAAAGGGTATCATTAAAAATAAATAAAAAACCTTTTTCAATAAGAACAAGAAATTATCTTAAAAAAAAATAATAAAATTGAACATTTCTGATTTTTTCTTTAAATCTTGTAAATGCTCTATTTTCAAAATTGTTTTTTTTTAATATACATACAGATAAGAAAATTTCATTTGAAAAAGATAAATTAGGGTAAAGTTAGTTAAGTTGGCGACCGTAGTCGAGGACGACCAGAAGGCTCCCTTCTTAATAGCTACAACATTGAGGTGTAGGGGTGGGCACTCACTTATTTGATTATTGTTTTTAATTCATCATGAATATTAGAATCTATTTTAGCATGTACATTTCTCATGCCATCATTATGGTTTTGAATCATGGCAATTCTAAGTCATTGGTTTTTATCATTCAGTTCATTTCAGGGAACTGATTATGAAGGTTGTGACAATGAATTTCAAAGCTATTACATTCATTTTCAGTCATGACCAGTATATATGATTATTATCATTGATATAAGATGAAAAATATTAAATGAGGATAATTTTTTAGTGTCTTGGTATTTTGAGCAAACTGTTTTATCATTGCATGGCATGACCACATGAAGAAAGCAACTCTTGAGGTGCTGCCAGAAGAGTCGTTTTACTGCATGTAGTTTAAGTCACAGTGTAAAAATTGTAAGGGATTATTTTGTAGAATTTTTTATATTTCTATTTAGGCATCAAGTATTTTTATTTTTGTTACCGCCATCATTTGCATTTGTACTATTCTATTAAATATATAAATGACAATCATCCATTATATTATCATATATACTGGTTACTGTGAAGGTACAGGTTTATAGGTGTTAATTGGTTAATAGATAACTGAATGTATCCATGAAAATTTCATAGAATCTATATATAATTATGTTTATTTGTTACAACTTATCTATAATTCATGTGTCATACTTTCTTATAAATATACAGTTGTAGGGAGAAAGAGAATGGAAGAGAGAGTGATCTCAAATATACTTCTAAAAGAGAAAGGAATAGTTAGAGCTTGCTAAGCAAAACCTACCCCCACCTATAACCCTGCTTTTACTGTGTAGATCAGCATCTATATCCTCATATGCTTGTTTGTATTTATATATCATTCATGTGTATCATTCTCTCAGTTATAAATATACAATATGAGACTAAATAAGGAAGGAATAGATAGACCAAGTTAAGTGAAACCTACCTCCATCTTGACCCTTGCTTTTACTGCAATGAATCAGCTTCTATATTTTCTTATGCTTCTGCCTAACCTCCGTTTTTATCAAACAGAAAGAATAATATAAAAACAATGCCTTTTAATTTTTCTATTTTCATCCATGTTGACAATTAAAATCCTTTTTTTCTACCTTATTTTTCCTCCTACCGCTCTCTCCTTCCTTTATCTTACTGTCTTTTTATCAATATGTAAGAAGTCTCTTTCCTCCCCCTTTCTCCCTCTGTCTGTCTCTTTCTCTCTCTCTTTGACGTTTAATTTGAGAAAAGCAGCCATCATCATCTGCATATTTCTGAAATATGCATGAACAATAAATACAATATAGCCCAAACAATCTTTAAAAATAAAAACTTGTTTAAACAAAACACCAGGATTTTATTACATTTAGCAGAAATGTTGACAGAATCAAAACAGTTATTATTATGTATCATTTATTACCAAACTCTACAGTACTGAAATGGTAACCAAAAATAAAATGTGTTTACTTTGGTAATAAATAATACCTAATAATATCGGTTTTATTTATTTTGTATTGGATATTTTGATTGTTACTAGACTGATTAATGTCACTGAAGTAACTGGTATCTTGTGTTTGAATTTGATTGTTTTCATAATCATTTAATTCAAAAACTTTCAATGTGTAATTTGTTGCATTTGTTATATTGCATGTTATATTACATTTCAAATTAACACAAGTTTTTATATTTAAAAGGAATTTAAAAATATAAATCTAAGTAACTAAATGACTTTATGCATATACAGTGCTGTGCATATGTTTTTGCCATAATTTGAACAAAACATTAAATCAATGTTATTTGTGATTCTATGTAACCAAAATTAATAAATATTTGCTTATATCTAAAATAGTATGACAAACATTCAAGATAGAAATTAATTGGTATCATATGAATTGATTTATTTTTAATATTTTTTTACTTAATTTATTAAAATGTTTAAAATAAGATGAGGATAAGGTTTTGCCATTTTATCTTATAATTATCTTTACATCTCTTTTGAAGTAAAATATTTATTAATCAAAAATTTTAAATAAAAGATGCTTTACAATAAAAAAAATTAACTAATTGAACTGGTTTCTGGAAGTTTCTAATTTGTTTGAGAACATTCTAGAAACTTCAGGAAAATTCCAGAATTCAAATTAATTTAGTTGAAAAAGCAAGGCATTTTTTTTACCTAGCCTCTAAACTTTATTTTATAGTTACACCCATAGAAATCCATTGTCATAATTTGCTACCATTAAAATGGTATGAAGCTCAAAGAAATGGGGTTAAAGGTTATTTTTCCAAGGCAAACAGTAACAGACTTTATTTAGAAGTGGAAAGACACTGGATCCATCACACCAAAAAAAGGGTCTTGAAGACATCAAAAGTTTGCAAAATAAGTGATTTGTATATTTCTTCAAAGTCTAAAAAAAATACGATTTAACTAGCAAAGAATGGGTAATTGACATCAAGCAATATGCATCTGTTTGACGCATTCTCACTAAGTTTGGTTATCCAAGAAGAAGACCCCCCAAAAAATATTGCTTTCAACAGTAGCAATGAAGAAGGCAAGATTGTAATGGGCATACCTTCATCATCATCAAAATTGGTTCATTAAAGACTGGGAAAAAAGTCTTATTAATTAATGAGTAAAAAAATTGAGCTGCCTTATGAAAATTACTAAAACACTAATGAAGACCAAGTTTTGAAAATCATCTATAGATGGTTCAGTGAAAAGGAAAACATCCTTTATTTGTAATAGTGTTTAGTTTTAGAAAATTATTTCTCCTTGCCATGCATCTAACACAAGAAAGAGTAATTTTAAGTCAAAAAGAATGAAAGTGATGAAATGGCCTCAGCTGATTTAAACCCAATTGAAAATTTGTGGGAGATCATCAAGAAATGGCATGGCAGACCAATACCCAATGCAAAAGTCTTAACCATTGAAATAATAAAAACTTAGTCTTGTTTCAAAAATGGCTTTATCACAAAAAAATTGGATCAATGTCCAAGAAGGTCAACACATTGTTGAAAAATCAAGAAAGTCCAATTAATTTTTTGTCATAAATATGATTTTAGCAAAAAACTTTCATGGATATTTAACTTGAATAAAGCATGATTTTTATGTAAAAAATATTTGGGGAAAACTAAATAACTATATTGTAATTGATTTTTACAAACCCTTTTTTTAAAGAAATATTTATTAGATTGTGAATTATTCTTGTCTAAAATTAAATTTTATAAATCAAAAATATATTTTAGCAAAAACCTATGCACACTACTGTATATACATGCTTTGAAATATGGCACAAAATTTGATTTACAGATTAGGAGAGAGAAACAGTCTCAGGGGTTAGTTAGTTAAAGCTTTGAGGGAGACAATCAGGGATCAGGCAGACAGTTAAGGAAGACCAGAATGAGGGTATTCTAAATGCAAAATATAACAAGTTACCAGTAACTTCTGGATTCTACCTTTGCAAGAGCCTCTAAGGAAAGACAAATAAGGAGTCTTATTTATAAGAAATGGTTGTTGTTCTTGTTTGTTTGCTTCTCCCAACCACCAGCACAATACTGTATTTGACTCATGAACATGTATGTAATCCATGATTTTAAAATAAGAAAATAAAGAAGGAATATGGTTTTTTGTTTAAACTTAAAAAAATAATTTTTTATTATTCCAGCACTTTTTAAATAATCATTTTTTAAAATGATAATTCTTTTTTTTTTTTTTAAATAATGACATCACAATGGTATCTTTTGTGTTGGAATGAATTATTTCCAAATCTCTTTCCTTTTCTGTAATTTTTCCTTAATGATAAGTAATGGCATGAATGTAAGATGTCCACCTCAGCCACATAAGCAAAATGGAACCGACTGTATCGAGAGGTAAGCATTAAAATTTTCCTAATTCATACAGATATCTGCTCTCATTTTTTTTCCTTGTTTTTTTAACACCTGTCAAGCTCAGTTCAGAATTGAAAAGAAAATGGCATATTAATTCCTTAGTTAAAAGCAATAGTTCATAATTATTGATTCTTCTGTATCATATGAATATATAATCTAAGCAATTCTTTATATAATTTCTGTCAATTTATCTTTATATAGAATACATAATTAGAATTATCAGCTGTGTCAACCATTCATAAAACAACTTTACTAACTGAATGATAATTTTGTGGGGTTGGGTAATTTTCTTCTGTATTGCTTGGAATGTGGTGTATTTTGTTATATTCTTCATAAATTAAATTGTTCAGCCATATTTTTATGAATCAAGTCATGGGTTGTGCATTCTTTACATAAATTAAATCCCGAAATTATTTTGCATAAAATAGTTTGATTTATTTCTTTGAGTTTTGTCAATTAAAAATGTATTGTAGCAATTAATTAAAAGATTCTCTGGCTTAGTGTGTCACTGCATAATCTAAACATCCTACAATATACAATACTTTCTGGAAAAAGTATCCATCATTTTTAATCCTCAAAATTCTCACTATTAGGGAGATAATGATGGAAGATGGTAAATAGAGTCCTTCACTCCTTCCTAAATAGAAGCATCAATATCACCATGGACAACTGTAATGGTAGCATAGTCACTGACTGCTATGTCAGTGATGGTTGATAGGAAATACAAATGTAGGACTCTTGGAAGTTTTATTCCCATTGTTTAGTTTGAAGCTGTGGAAGTATGTTGAAATGGATAATGGACACAATGTGTGGGGTAGATTTTTCATATTGATAAGAACTAGCTCTTCTATCTTTGAATGATTCTCTCACTCTCTGTTCATGCAACGCTTGTCTCATTCCTGTATCCAGCCACCAAAGTGATAGAATTAAAAAAACCCAGTTTCTTTTATTGGTGTCCACTGAACACCAAATTCCCTTCTGCCTTAGATGGGCAGCATCACTTGACCAGTCTCTGCAACCACTTTATATAGCTAATTGAATGTGGTGATTTTGGCTACTTTTTTTTTTTTTGTTAATTGGTGTTTGTTTGTTTGTCTGTTTGTGTTTTATGGCATATCAACCTTTGTACGTTATTTAATGCCAAATCCATTTTAATACAAATAAACAGTTTTATTTCAAACAATTCTGTTTGCTATAAGTACACAGTTTAATTGTCAAAAACATTTCTATTTCAAGCAATTAAGTTTAGTCAAACAGTTCTAATTCAAACAATTTAGCATAATTATAGTTTTTATTTACACACAGTTAAATATCAAGACAATTCTATTTAGTGTAAGTACAGTTTCAGTGTCAAAAACAGTTGTATTTCAGATGATTCAGTTTAGCATACAAAAACAGTTCCATTTCAAACAATTCAGTTTAGCATAAGCATGCAGTTTAAATGTCAAAACAGTTCTTTTTCAATCAACTCAGTTTAGCATAAGTACACAGTTTAGTTCTATTTGATCTTTAGATAGGACCACTCCAGGCTAGAGTGGACCTGGGAGTGATGGCAATAAAGGGGTACCCCACATTTCCCAAAGCTTCAGCATTATTTGAGCATCACCATTAGATTGTTTAGCGTCATATCCTAGATAATCAATGGAGAAGTCTTACCCCTCTGCAAAGGTGCAGTCAGTGTATTCTACAGCCCCAGCTGACTGGGCAAGAATTGCTATGTGAATATTAGATAAATCATACATTTTTATGTATAGTCTACCATATGAGATTTTGAATTTTGTCAACTTGTCTCTTTTCTGGCTGTTTTCTTTTTTTTTTATAACTTATCGATTCATACCCTGCAGCGACTTACAATGTTATATTATAATAGGAACCCAGCAGGTTTATCGATTGTTGACTAAGCATTAAATTTATATAAGAAATATTACTTCTTATTTCTCTTTTTAATGTTGTGTGTCATTTTTGTCTTTAGTATGAAATATTTATTTCTATGACTATTAGTTATGGAACCATAAAACAAAGAAATATAAATATGTTCAGATTTTTTACTGATAATCAAAAACAGATTTTCATATGTATATTATGAGAGAAATGGATAAAATGTTTTTTTAAGTAGAATTTTTAATCAAATGTTAATGGTCTAATTTTAATGACCTGTGAACTTGTTGGGTTCATGTTGTAACTGTAGTCCATGATGATATTGATTCTTTTATTTAACAAGGAGAGAAGCATTCTAATTAGTATCTTACAGTTGTATTGGTGTAGGAGACCATAGAACTGTTGGCAGACCAGCAAGAACTTGCTTACATCAGCTTTGTGCAGACACTGGATGATGATAGATGGAGAGAGATAGTCAGGGAAATCCATGCTATCAGTGTGACTTGATGATAATGAGTTATATTGGCTTTATTAAAAATTTGAATGATTAAATTATGACATTCAGTTCAAATGGAAACCTGACAATTATCGTTCATTGTACAAATTAGACTGAAGAATGCATTATTTTCTAAGTAAAAACATTTTAAGTGTACTACTCTTATAAAAAAAAATCCGGGGGTAATATAACATTTTTTTCTAGATTGTTTACATACATATTTATACATCACACATAATAATTTTTATAAAAAGTTATTGTATTCTGAAACAAACATACAAGGATTTTGTTATTTTCAGTGATATTATAATATCAAAATAGATATTATTAGGTATTATTTATTACCAAACTCAATAGTATTAGAACTTTGTAATCAAAAATATAAATACTAGGATTATTCAAAAGTTTTGCAATATTTTTTAAGTACACACTTGTTTACAGTGCACATATCACATGACAAGCAGTTCAGTCTATTGAAAGTACCTGCTGCACTTAGTAGTATTGTTGTAGTTGATGCACTGTCATGTTTTGCACTGCTTCACTCTTTGCATGAATTAAAAACTGCACACACATTGTACAGTGTAGTCTAAATTATGCTTTATGAGTTTGAATTGGGCCATAGTGCCACAGAACTGGAAACATTTTGTTCAGCAAAAGATGAAGACACTATAGTAACTAGAGGGTTCAATAAATTTTTCTCATGTTCCAAGAACCTTAATGATTAGGCAAGGTCAAGTAGACCTTAAACCATTGATTCTGAGGCCCAACTCCAAGCCAAAGAGGCAAATCTGGCAAGGAGCAGTCTGAGAGTATCAGGTGAGTGCAACATCTTACAGTTCAGCGTGGTCTTTCACCTTCACAACCTCAGCAGAAACATTCAAAGCTGCTAAATTGTGCCTTATATTTCCAAAATATTGCAAAACTTTTGTCATATGTAGCAGTCTTAGAATCCTTCACTGTTTCCTAAATAGAAGTATTAGTACCATTATGGACTACTGTTGCAGTAGATTTATCATTTGTTGAGTAAGCATTAAATATGAATTTTCTCATTTAAAAAATGTTAATTCTTATATTTTATGATGTCTGTTATTTTCATCTACTGTATTAAAAGTTGCTTTTTTTTTCTTTGAATATTAATTATGAAACCCTAAAATAAAAGGAACTCAATAGGTCTACAGATTGTATAGTAGTCAATTGCATAACTTATATGTTTATTAAGTAATCAGTTTGTATTGGGAAGTACAGCTTTTAGAAGTATCTAGTCAACTAAATTGACCTTGACATTAGGACAGAGATTAAAGGTTAGCTAGGTACCCTGTTGGGTGATTAGTTGATTGCCAAGATGTAGCAGCTGCCAACGAGTGAATTCAAAGAGAACAACATGAAAAAACTAAGTTAAAAAAAACATCATTTGGAAGAATGGTGATATTGGGTTATATGAGCATCAATCATAGTAAAATAATTTCTTTGAAAACATTGAATAGACTGTTCATCATGAAGAGACCAGTGAAAATAGATTGTCACTGTTGATAAGAGAAAATGTTGTTATCCTGTATATTGATATTATATAAAATACTATGTCAAATACTGTTACACATGATGAAAAGTCAGTATATACTTAAATACAATGTAATGAGTGCTGGATTTACAATCAGCTAATATGGGCTGCAGCTCAGAGGCCCCAATACCAGAGGGCTTTGGTGGGGCTACCCCAGCCTTGGGCCTCTGATAACACATTAAACTGAAGATATGAAAACAAAGGAGATCTGTTTATTTTCAGATTTTATGGGGCTCCTTTAAACTAATTTGAAACACTTCAGAGTATTTTGACCCTTCTGGCTGGAGTGGGTCTTTTAAATTTGATGGACCCCTTTGCTAAAGACAAGGAAGAGGAGTCAAACATACATAATGAAGGGTCCCCAGATCCAGCCCAGAATGTCGTACAATTGTGTGTGTGTGTGTATATATACATATACACACACACACACACATATATATATATATATATATATATATATATATATATATATATATAGTACAATTTAATGGAGACTCAAACTCGGTTAAGTCATCATAATAAATTTATTTTGGCAGAGAATATTATTGCTATATTCTCCGTCTCGGCAGATGACTCTTTACATGCTCTCTCCTGTCATGGAGTTACAGTTAGCATATATATATATATATACACACACACACAAGGTGTTTAAAAATTTGGTATTTGATGTTATTTAAGATGTGAAAGGTGTTTAAGAAAAATTTATATGATTTCATAATTTAATAACTTGACGAATTCTTGTTCAAATGATCTCCAATTTTAACACCATGTGTAGAAATAAGTCAAATTCTGTGCTTAATATTTAAAAGCATTTTTTCCCAGGGAATGGCATTTCTATAGCTGACAAGAAAAAAAACATTTAACATAGAATTTAGAATTGTTTCTACACATGCTGTTAATATTTGATAAGAATTGGTCAAGTTATTAGATTGCAAAATGAAATGAATTTTTCTGAAATGTCCTCTCTGTGTGTGTGTGTGTGTGTGTATAAATATATATATATATATATCTCAGCCATTCAACCTGGTCTTACACCAGAGTAATGAGAAATTCTGCAATGGTAATGTAAGACATGACCTGTCCAATTGTAGATATATATGTAAGTCAGTTATTTGGTTTCTTTTTCTCAAGAATTTAAATATATTTTGATTTTTTTCCCCATGGTAGATTTCACTTCTAAATTTCTTCATTTCCTCTCCCCTATTCCTCTCTTTTTTCTCATGTTCTTTCTCTTTTATCTTTTTTCTTTTCTCATTATAATTGTCTGAACTTCAATCTTTTCCCTTCTCTCTACCATCTTGCAATCTTTCTTTTTCAATTTTTCCTTTGTCTTATTCTCCTTTCCTTTCATTATTCGTCTTATTTCTTTTTTTCTTCTTCTTCTTTTGATGCAAGTAATTTACAAGGATTTAAGTCCTACATTCTCAGTTGGTCAATGTGACTGATGTCACCATCTCAAATGCTGAGACAAGCAGAAATGCTGATCCCTAGGTAATAATAATTCTATTATTTTTTATGGGTACTATGCTATTAGCAACATATAACACAATATTATTGTGTCATTAAAGTTGATTGTATGTCATTGAATTATTATTATTCAACATTAATAAAGAGGGAGGCCCTTGTGGCACACAGGCTAATATGCTGAACTGCAACATTGTAGAAAGTGAGTTCCTCTCCGAGAATGGCATTGGCCTTAAATAACCCAAAAAGGTTGATCTGCCATATAATAAAGAAACCAAACCAAACCAAATCAAAGATATGCTAATCAGAAGCAGAGAAATGATTAATAGTGTTTGCTGGGTCACTTTGACATGTTAAGTGTAGTTTTATAATATAGTTATAATGCTTTGGTAATTTTGGGAGAAAAAAGACTGGAAATGAAATATATGAAAATTTTTTATTTGTTGTGCAGAGAGAGAGAGAGAGAGAGAGAGAAAGAGAGAGAGAGAGAGAATTAAAAAAGAGAAAGAAGCAACAGAAAGAAATACAGAGAAAAACAAAAAGTGAGGTAAAAAAAAACAAAAAAAAAAAACAGGCTGATCTACTGACTGACATTAACTTGAGTTGATGGCAAATGTTCACAAAGGGAGAGAGATGAAAATAATTGTCCACAAACTTTGATTTTGTGGTACAGAAAGAGAGAAAGAAAAAGATAGAAACAGCAGAAAGAGGGAAGCATGTATAGATTGTCGTTAACTTGATGGGAAATTTTCACAAAGAAAGAGAGATGAAAATAATAGTAAATAAATTTTTTCGTACTTGTTGAAAAGTAAGTTCAATTCACAGTGCAGGCACATTTCATAAAAGAAAAAAGCACATCCAATAACAATGTGTAATTGTAGAGATATATTTATATATTACCTTATATTCCCACATACATGCACTTGTACAAAGTGATTGCATTTTTATTGAAAAACTTTGAATGAATTCTAGTTTTGGGATAACTTTTCGAATAAAATATGACACGTTTGTCTGATGATAAACTCGCAGGAGCCCTTTTTGGATAGAGCAAGGAAACATGGCAAACCTTCATTCAGGACTGATGTATTTTTGAACTTTGAAGAATGTGTGTTATACAGAGACTTATTATAACATCATCTGTTTGTCCTTACAGGGTCTCACAGAATGTATATATTTACCCAACCCCTCCACCATGTCAATTTTGATACAAGTTCAATTTTAAGCAGAGTAAATATGGTTTGAATTAACTTCTGGACAAGTTGCCTAAACATTGTTAAAGAACCTAATCTGTCTCACTATTTTTTCATAGCTGGCCTGAGAGAACAGATGAGTTCATGCCTTTTCCATGGGTATTCGTGTGAAGTGAAATGCAAACAACCTCATTCAGAATATGAAATCGGGTTGCTGATTCCATTTTCTGCTATGATATCTGTTATACAAAGTGTACCTCCTCAGCAAGCCTCCCAGAATGTGTGTACACATCTTTATATATCATTTAGTATGTTTTTGATTTCATTCAATTAAATAACAACTCATTCTTCTGACTTCATATAGCTGCCTTTTTTCCTTATTTATAAAAGTAGGGCATATATGTCTGGTTGTTGGCCAAGTATATCAACTCCATAACCTAACATTAGTATATATCTGCAAGTATATGTGCATCTATTAGAGTGTTATCATATATATATATTTGTTTCTACATATTATCATTTCATACATGCATGCTTACTAATAGATGGAAGTAGAGTCCTAGTGGCATTGTGGGTAACATACTGAACTGCAACATCATTGTAAGCAAGTTTGAATTCCATTCATGCTATTATGTTCACTTTCAGACTAATACCTTAGGCAAAAGTGTAAACCCCATTATCTCCCTGCTATGGGTTAAATAGTACCTCTACTATTCTTCTAAAAACGTGGATTTGGCATTAGATAACCCATGAAGATTGATACATCATTAAACAAAGAAATCAAATCATGTATATATATATATAAGCATATGCACATGTTCAGATTATTGTTCAATATATGTACATAAATAAATAAGAGAAAAAGGTTCAATTTTAAAATGTTAGAGATGTTAATTTGTTGTTTCACAAAGAATAAAAAGAGCTATTGAATGTTATCTGAATTATGAAACAATACCAGATCATAATCTAAACAAATTAATATAAATCTCAGTAAAGAGAATTTTAAAGAATAATTTTATCAAAAGTATGTTCAGTTTTGAAATCAACTCTTTTTTTTAAGCTTGCATAAGGCTCTACAAATGGTATATTTCAATGATATTTGGTCTTGAAAAAAATCTTTTCAGCTTACATAATACTCTACATATGGTATATTTCAATGTACTTGTTTTTCTGAAAGTTTTTAGATGCAAATTGTTGTGTTTCTGCATAATTAAAAACTAATGGCTCTTCATTTGGGATTGTTTGGTTTGATAGTATGTCAGCCATTGCAGAATTAATGCTAAAATCAGTCTTTTTTGCAAGAAATTAAATGGTATTAATATTTTATGATGATAATCATTTGTAAACAATTTTAGCTTGAATTAACAATTCTTAATGCTAATTATTTGTACACCATTAAGTAGTTTCAATTAACTGTTCATATATATATATATATATATATATATATATATATATATATATATATATATATTACAATGAAATAATATATAAAATAAACTTGCAGCATGTCTGTAAAAATCAAAAATACTTTTATTGCATCTTCATATATATAATACTTTTTTTGGCATTAACACTGTGTAGAAGACCACCAGTTGCCCATTGGCAAGTCTCTTCAATTTATGACGCTGATGTTTTTTCAAGGAAAGGAAGTTGGCATTAATGTTAATGCACTTAAGAACCTACTGCTTCTTTTTAATTCTCCTAGACTATTTGTCCACTTATGAGACTAGAATGCCCAGTATCCCTTTTAAGAATTCCTGCTTAGAAGTAGTTGTAGTAGTAGTAATAATAATAATAATAATCATCTAGAGGAATCATTGATGGTCTTTTAGTAAAAGTCAGTGAAAGAGGAAGATACTTTGGATACCCTAAAATTGATTATTTTCTTTAACAAATATTTTTTATTTAAGGATAAAGGTAGATTTTTATGACCTCATGATCAATCTTCTTGTGTTTTACTAGTGAGTCATTCTGTCAAAAATGTAGCAATTTTAACAGGAACTTTGCCTCAAACTTTGATTTATTTATCTTTTTCTTCTTAGTTCTTGAATATATTTACCTTTATAAACAGTTGATATAGAAGTATACAATATAACCTCTGTTGACAAAACTCTTACACATATCACACAATTACCTCTAGAAAAATAATATACAAAATTATGAAATCATAATCTTTATTTTTTTTGTACAATTAGTACTTATTTGTGGTTTATTAATCAATTCTCTCAGGAGAAAATTATTGCATTTATTATATAAGTTTTCAATAATAATTAGATTTAAATTAAATTTTCAGTGTATTATGTTAGAAACATTGAAGAAACCATTTTTCAGTCAATCAACTCCCTCTTTATAAAATTATGATATTTTTACAAAATATCATTTGAATACTAAAATATTTGCTTTTCTTTAAAGATATATCAATCATCTTCTCTGTCTAAACAAATAAAAAATAACTATGCTGTCTATAATAACCTAAATTTTTGTCATATTTCCATTTAGTTTGATTTTGTTCCTTTTGTTCAGTAACTTATCAAACTTTGTCGGCTATTTAATACCAAAGTCCTCCATGTAGCAAAACAGCAGTGATAATATTTAACTCATTGCTGAGGGGAAAAGGAGTTCATATCTTTCCTGAGGATCTTAAAGGGAACATAATAATACAACTAAAGTTCAAACTCGCTTACTTCATGGCCACAGACCAGCACTTTAGACATTACGCCATGGGGACTCACTGTAGTTTTGTTTGGTTTCTTTGTTTGATAGATTATATAACACTGAGGTTGTCATAGAAGAAGAACAGTTGTGGTACTATTTAACTCATAGCTGGGTGGATAAAGGAGGTTAGTACTTTTCTCAAGGATCTTAGTCTGAAAGTGAATGTTATGATATGACAGGAGTTCAAACTTGCTTACTATGATGTTGCAGTATAGTACATTTGACACAAGACCATAGGGATTCCCCCTTATTTCAATTTAACCCAGAGAGAGGATTTTTGTTACTTTACACTTTAGTTGTATGCATTTTTGTCAGAGGAAGTTTTATTTGGCGCTAGTTTGAAATAAAAAGTAGGGAAAAGCAATTCATAAGATGCCTATTAAAGAAAACTGAATATAGATTGGATCTTAGGAAACAGTACAACTTGCAAATTAAACTGGCCTTTCCATAACATCCATTAAAAGTTATTGAAATTCTTAGTTTTATTCAGGCTTCCTTAATTTTTATTTCTTTTTCTCTATCATAAGTTTTTTGTCAGTTTGTGTGTTATCTCCCTCTCTCTCATTTCTCCATATAATTTAATGATATTTTATAGACACCAAGTTTCTGGTTAGAATAAACATTGAATAAAACCAAAATACAACTTTGTATGTCATTTTACTTCAAATGTCAAAATTTATTTTTGGATGTTTTGTGCTTGGAAATCACTCAGTTTTTTTATTTTCATTTTTTAATTTCTTTCCTTGTAAAGAATCATGGGAACACTTTTTCCATTATTAATCAAGATATATATTCTCTGAAGTTTCTGTGTCAGTTTTAGCAATGCTTATGATATTTATGGTATTTAAGTCACATTTTGTGGCTGTGCAACTTGGGTTTACAAAACATTCTTTATAGTAATTTAGTTTAATGGGGTTTTTTTTTTATTAGTACTTACTTGTAGATTTCTTTTTATAATAATTCTAGCATAGTTCCTGTCATCTATAACAGGATTATTTATATATAGATCAACACCACTGTGTGTTTTTAGGTTTAAAATTGTGGCATCAGTTATATCTATGTATGTTTAGTTCTAATACCCTTGGGAAAGGTATGAATCCAGTTAGGCAACTAGTCTAGGAAAAGGAAAACTCTGAATTCAAACCTGTTAAACTTTGCTTAAAAATTAACCTTGTGTCATATCCTGCCCGAGCAGAGGGGTTGGTAAATATGGTTATATCTATGGATGTACATAAAATTGTGTGTGCATACATATACATATATGCTATGGTATCTTAAAAAGCATTAAACTAACGGTCACATGCAGTGTCAATTTTTTTTCTGTTCATACTATTCATATTTACATACACTCTATCTCTGATATTAAGCACTTCCTCCATAAATAATACAAATGTCTGTGTGTGAAGACAGAGAGAAATATATAGAGGCAAATATAGATAGAGAGTGAGAGATTCAATCGCATACGAATTAAATTACTTGTTAATATGTTGAGGTATCTGCCCCAACACACAAAATTATAAATGCTGATAGCAACCAGATATAAGCAAAGGACATTTTAGCCAAGTAGGTAAAATAGACTATTTTTTGTATTGCACATGCTCATATATCTTCTCAAATATTTGGTTATCTACATGAAGTTCTTAAGTTATAACAATTGTCTGTTTGATTTATATTTTAATCATATAAGTATTATAAATTATGAATATCATAATGCATTCTGTAAATATATATAGCAATCTCTCTTTTGAGCAAGTTGTATCAAAGATTACAGGCAAGGCTTGTTTGAATAGGTTTTTATAATATTCTCATGTCTTGACACAAGAATACCGATGTTGTATTTAAGGTTGTGTAAAAATTTGATTTTCTATCAGCACTGGGGTTTTTTTCAAGGAAAAAATTTAGATATTGAATTATCATTGTATCTGATTTCACTCTCTCTCTCCCTATGTATTTAACAATAAAGAAAAAAAACAAAGGATGATAAAGTCTTTATTTTAAACAACAAATATTTATTTTCATCATAATCTTCTTTGTTAATACATTTAATTTATTAGTAGATATTTTATATTTTATAATACTGGTGACTATGGGAAAATATAGTATTTTGTAGCGGAAAACTTGCTCTATTCTATTGTATTATTGTGTTCCCTATATTTGTTGTTGTTTCCATTAAAATAGATAGGAGGCATTACTTTCAGATCATCTCTTATAAGATAAAATGCTGAAAACAACCAAAAAGAAAAAAATGAAAATATTCAGAAAGGTTAATGTTCCAAATCAAAAAAACAACAACACACAGACCAGAGGGGGGTATGTATATGCTTGAAAACTGTACCATCTGTGCTTTGTATACTTGAAGAAGTTGGTATCCAACAACAGTCTCTAAATAAACTGTTGACTCAATGTCAGGGCTAACAATTTTACAAATAAAAACATAGGAGTATGTAGTGATCTCTTGAAGATTAGTAATGAGAACATTGTGTGGTTATATAAGTTCATGTAAGCACTTGAAAACCAGATAATTGCAGACCTTTATTCATAATGAAAGATTAACAAAATTCAGTGTACACACTTCACTTCTCTCTCTGCTGATCTATCCCTCTGTCTCTTTGGTATTATTTACTTTAATCATTTTGTGATAACACCAAATTCCAACGTACCAAACAATGGCAATAACAGCAAACCAGATAATGAGAAGACTGTGTTTCAATCTGAAATTGTAGAAAAAGTAAACTGCAATAAGCTTAAAACGAATAAAGAATAAACTCTAATACAAAAAAAAAAAAAAAAAGATAAATAAAAATAAGGCAGTTCTGAACTCTTAACCTGCAGAACCCAAATTATTTCTCATTTCCAGTGGTTGTCACTAAATCACTTTTTGAGTTTATGACAAATCAAGTGCAATATAATATGGAGAGTGCTCAATATCTAGGATAGAGCTATTATATAATAATAATAAATAAATATATATTAGACTTATATATTTAATGCCATGGAATTTTGTCTGCGACCCCTGGGTATCATGAAGATTTTACAAAAAAAAGAAACTTCATGAAACCCTGGGGTTGCAGACAAAATTCCATGGCATTACATATATAAATCTAATACATATTTATTTATCATTATATATATATATATATATATATATATATATATATAATAACAGTGTTGGTTGTCACTATCTCACTTCATGGGTGTGTGGCAGACCAATCTTTCATTCTCTGCCTGATGATTGTCATCTATAAGATGTCATGAAACCTGTGGTTGCAGACAAGTTTCCATGTTATTAAATATATATAAAAACAAATATTTATCTAATTATTATTATTATTATTATTATTATTATTATTATTATTATTATTATATAATTAATATTCATCTCCCAAATGTTACTGGAATCTTACACAAGATTGATTTAATATGGGGACCTGGCATATAGCAACCTTTTTTTAAGGGGTGTCAAAAATAACTAAGTTTTGTTGGCATTCCCCTTTTGGGGGTATCTCAGCCCTCACCCTCTTTAGAAGAGGGAGCAGTTGCTGCCTCTCGGGAAGACACCTTGAAAATAAGCTGATTAATTTTTTGCATTACCCAATACTTATATTGATAAATGTAAATTGCAAGTTCAATAAACAATATGGAGGCACAGGTGGTGTAACTCCGCAAATCAAGTTCAACTCCTGGATGATGAATTTCACTTTGCATGGATTCTTTTGAGAAAAGCATGAATCCATCTGTTCTTTCCTCAGGCTATGGATAAACTAGTTGAGCAGAATGAAGTCTGTAGCTTTGGGAAGGTAACTGATCTAAGGGAACAAAAACTCTGGAATCTCAAAGACCATCTTACTTACTGCTAAGTTTTATAGCACTTTGCCATTCCACTGAGTAACATTATTATAAAAAAGGGAGAATTGCTTCATGAAGAACATTGAGCTTTCCATACAACCTTGTCCAGGTCTGTGCTGAAATCTGGATGAGAAGAAACATTAACTGAAAGAAAAGATTTTAAAATTTGAAGTACTTAAAAATGAAGTAAAATGAAATGGGATTTAAAAATAAGCTAAAGAATTCTTGAGTTTTTGTTTTTTAATGTGTAAACAGTTTACAGATTCATTAAGCCCAGTGTGAAGTTTCATTTGTATGTTATTTTGTCTGTAACATCATAAGTAGAGAATGATGAAGTGCCCGTGGTGTAATAGTTATCGTTACTGGAAATGGACATGGCGACCCGAGTTTAAATCCCAGACGAGACTGATTGCATTTCACATAGCACTAATACCCTTGGGAAAGGTATGAATCCAGTTATTCTCCCTCCAGCTATGGGTAAATAGTAGGGCAGACTAGGTTCTTTAGCCTTGGTGAGGCAACTAGTCTAGGAGAAGGAAAAACTCTAAATTCAAACCTGTTAAACTCCGCTTAAAAAATTGACTTTGGGTCATATCCTGCCCGAGTGGAGGGGTTGGGTAAATATGATAAGTAGTGAATGATGAGTTAAAAAGAATTAAGGAACTTTAAATGATATCTACAATTTTTCCAGAATCCTGATAATATTATGGGGAAAATGGCAAGTGAATCTACTTTGAAAATCTTATTTGTTTATTAGGGCTGAGTAGGTAAAGTGTTCATCAATGGCTTGGGAGACAGGGGTTCAATCCCTGGTCAAGACTCAAAAAATGGTACTCGATATATCTTGCTTAACACTCAGCATTATAAGGTATGTATCAAGGGTAAAGTGCTGCAATACAGGGAAATGAGTTGTACCCTCCCTTACACCTCAGTGTAGTAGCTGTTGAAAAGAAAGCCTTCGAGTCACCAACTTTACTTACTATTTGCACACTCATACATATATGAGTGTGTTTTCAGTTCATTTTGGTGTTGCACAGAATTTTGTTGGTGTCTTGTTCAAATGTACTTTACACATGATAATCAAGGAGACTGCAAGCTGGAGAGTTGAGTGGGCAGTTGTTAGGGGTGATGTAGTCACAGAAATTTTCTAACTGCCAAGGCTGAGTTTTCCTGTTTTTATAGGTGTAGAGTCTTCCAGTAGCCACCATCTTTGTCTTGGGCAGCACTACCTCCTCCAGTCACTCTGTATTGAGTCTGAGGCCATGTAGGAAGATGAATGGAGGCATAATGTCACCATCTCAAGAGACAACTCCAAAGACCATTATGTAGATTGTGTGTTTGGTTTTTATCAATATGAATCTGTCCTCAAACTGACATCCAAACACTGGGAAATCTTCAAATTGGACCTTACAGCATGAGTGGCATGCAGTACAGCATACAATTTTCAAATTTCTGGTGGAGTTAATTGTATCATAGTGCTACTTTTCTCACAAATAGTGCACAACTGACTCTTGATAAAACCTGAAACAAAGCATATGTGCAAAATTAATAATTTAAAACAGCCTCAATTTACAGATCATACAATTCTGAGATTTTCTTCCAATTATAACAGGTTCATTAAATATATTCATTGTAATTTTCTGGAACCTGTGTCTTCCCTGGGTTCTTAATGAAATTTGAATTCAGATGACAGAGATGAGATTCAGGTGCTTACAAAAATGTATCCAAGTTTAAAATTCATTTTTTATAAAGAGGAATGTTTGTGGTCATTTGATTTCTGAAACATCAGTTTTCTCATAATAGAACTTCTGACAACTAAAAAGGAAAAGAAAAACAACACAGAAACTAGTTATAAACTCTATACACATACTGTATGATAATGTAGTTGCAGATACAAGACTGTTTTTGACTCCCTTGTAACCATAAGTAATATGCATTTTAGGAGGAAAGAGAAAAATCTATTTACCTGTTTAGATTCCTTAGCAAATTTATGGCACTTGACAGTTTAAAGCAGAATTTATTTTAAAACACTGGGATGTGAGAAAATCTATAACATTCTTATAATTTTAGATATTTTTATTTTAACTGTAGAAATTTCTTTGTAGATGCAATACAAAGTCTATGCATATATATATATATATATATATATATATATAAGGATAGACTAAAAATTCATGGATTTAGATACTCATGGAATGTAATCAAATGAGGTTAAGTTTTTAAAAATTTCCCTTTGAAGTCCACACACTTCTTCAATCAGTGTTACAGTGCTCGAATCTCTCATGTTAAAATGTCATCAACAGCAGTTATGACATCATCATATAAACTTTTCAACCCACTGTGTATATATATATAATCCAATTCTTCTACAGGAGCAAGATCTGATACAAGATAAATTTTTCAGTAGAGTTTGAATTCTGAGTTCACCTTCTCCTAGACTGGTTGCCATACAAAGGTTAAAGAACCCAGTTTACCCCAATATTTACCCATAGATGGAGGGAGAATACTTGGATTCATACCTTTCCCAAAGTTATTTACTCAATATGAAATACTAACAGCATTATCCAGGATTTGAACTCATGTTACCATATCCATTTCCTACAACAATAACCATTACACTATGACTGCCTCAGGTTATATATATATATATACGTGATGCATTCAATAAGTTTCCACCCTTTTTTGTACAGGCATTTAAAATTGTTATAGACTCTTGAAAATTCAGTATGTTATTGCTATACATCTTATGAGATGACTGACTAATTTTTATGATTTCAGGTTCAATTGGACACCTACAGCAGCAATTGGAATACACCCTACTAAAGCCTGATTATCACAGCTGGTGAATTTCAAAAATGCAATCTGGAAGTGAGGACACTTTAGTAGAATGATATGCAATAAAATTCTGTTTTAAACTTGGAAAAAATGATGCCAGAGAAACCTATGGAATGCTTCACACTGCTTTTCAAACATCTTGCATGAATCGAGCATCAGTTTTTGAGTGGCATAAGAGATTCAAGGAAGGCAGAGAGTCTGTGAGGGATGATGAGAGGTGTGGGAAGAGTAAGGAAGTCAATACACCCGAGTTGATTGGCCAAAGGGTTAGAGTTAGGGTTACTATGTTTAGGTTTTAAGGGAGATCAGGAAAAGATTCCATCGGAAGAGGCCAGCACTCTTCAAATCGGGTCAGTGGCATTTCCACCAGGACAATGCACCAGTCCACAACTCCATCCTTGTCACAGACTATTTGAGCAAGATGGGCATCAAGACAGTTCCTCACCGTCCCTATAGTCCAGACCTTGCTCCCTGTGACTTTTGGTTATTCCTTAAGCTCAGAGTCTGTCATTATGAGACAACTGATGAGATGAAAGAGGCTGTGATGAAGGTCATTGACACACTCACACAAGAGGACTTCCATGGGGCCTTCTAGAAGTTGTTGGAACGGTAGAACAAGTGCATTGCAGCCGGAGGAGATTACTTCGAAGGGGACTAGAGTTTTATGTGCGTACTATCAATAAAAGTGCCCATACGCAAAAAGTCTGGAAACTTATTTAATGATCCTCCCAGACTAAAATCTCCTAAATGGAAAACTCAATTTCCAGTTGTTCTTACAATAGATATAAAGGTCAATTGAAATCACTTAGATACCAGAGAATAATTTTCATTCAACTAATAAATATTCCCCTCCCCACAGCTCTAGATTATTCTTCTACAAGGATGGCTTTGGCATTGAATAAGCCATAAAGGTTGATATGGCATTAAACAAAAAACAAAACAAAACCTATATCAGTGGTAAATTTTTCATTGCTTTTTTTTTTATAGAATATAAACAATTTTTTAAAATTTTCTTAAAAATACTGTCTTGATGACTTAAGGTTGAAACTAGTTGTGAATAATGAAAAAAATGAATAACATAAAAAGATATTCCTATTTGTCTTATCTCTTTTCTTCATCTGTAAATATATATATGTATGTGTGTGTGTGTGTGTGTGTGTGTGTGTGATAAAAATACCACAGCTGAATCTTTGATCTTTTTTAATTAAAAAATTCTAAGTTTAAATAAAGACATGTGTACAGCTGACCAACTTATATGATAAATTGATGGTATCTCAATAAGTCCATGTTAATTCTTGATACTTTTGAGCCAACAGTCTTCGGTGAAACATAGTATTATTCACAGGCATTTCCATCAGACCTAGCTCTGTAACTTTTCCCTATTTCTCATCCTAGAGATGAACTTTTGGTCTAAGATAGGAGGATTTTGAGGACATAAAATGAAATATGATTGCACAGTTTTACATTATATCAAAAGAGAAGTTTTAAATGTATTTTAACAAATGAAAAACTTATTGGAATAAATGTATTGTATGCCATGGGGAATATCTTGAAGAAAACTAATTTTTCATTCATTGATTATTTCTTTCGAACTTGAGCTTCAATCTGAATACTAGCTCAGTTGGTTGGGGCTGTAGAATATACCAACTGCATTTCTGCAGAGGATTAAGACTTGCACACAACGAGTGTCCTGGATATGACACTAAATAATCTGATGGTGAGACTCCAGAATGGTTGAGTTTTGGAGAATGTAGAGTACCCCTTCATTGCCATTGCTCTCAAATTCACTCTGGCCTGAAGTGGTAACACCTGATAGGGTCCTATCTATCAGACAAATAGAACTGTTTGATGTTGAAACTGAGTGCAAACAAATGACATGCTAAATTGAATTGTTAGAAATAGAAATGTTCAATCATTGTATATCAGTGTGTATCTACAAAATATATTTACAAATCATATAGTTTATATATATGTAAGAACAGGATTTGGCATTAAATGACCAACCATATTTGATATGCCATAAAGCCAAACCAATCTGAATACTTTTTGAACACACCACACATAGTATACTTATCTTATGCTGAGTTGGTATGCTGATCCTGGGCAGAGGGATGTAGGTGACAGTTTGATCTTTTTGATACAAACTGAGTGACATAGACCTCTGAAAACAAAATATACAAACTTTTAGTATATAGATATGGAGACTTGCTCTATCTTAGGTGGTAGATATGGACATATAAAGAGGGATAGCAGTTGTTTTGTTGTGAGGCCATAGTTTTCAAGGGACTGCTGATGATGATAAAGAAGTGGAGGATGTAAAGGTCATAGAAAGAAAGTGGAAATATTGGGAGGGTTGCAAGTCAAAGTCTCTTGTGTTTAGGAGGATTTTTTAAAGGTGAATTACTTGCCCCTCTCTCAGATTCTCCCTCTCATGCTAGCAAGTTCTGATCGACTCTTCAGGGTAACAACAGGTGTTTTCATAGTCCACAGTTGACTCCTTTGAAAGGTCCCAGGAACTGACTGACTCCTGGGCAAATTTTTTGACCTGCTTTTATATATTTCACTGATCTGAATGCATGTACTCATGTCTGCTTTATGGTGGAATGCTGGGGCTTTAAAAATACCCAATGTAAACATTTTTCACTTACTAGCAGCTAATGCAAGTAGACTAAAACTAACTGACCCAAATTTATACCAATTGTAGAGCGACCCACCCTTAACAAGCAGAGTTTGCGATGATTAAAAACTTCACTGATTCCCAAACAATAATTTAAAACAGCATCTGTCATCATCTCAAGTTCTTAAAAATATCACCAGCACACATCAGATGGCTTCAGTCTCATTAATAATACCACAAGTAAGCACAGATACTACACTAATTCTTGGCAGAAGGCTAGGGAAGAACACTTTGATTCTTTTTAGAATGCATAGATGTTTGAAAGATCCTTGGTTGAGAGGGATGGAATACTTTAATACTCGACACAGGACACAGAGTGAACCATTGTAGTAGTGTCAACCCATGATTTTTTATGAGCAGTATACTATTAATATTTTATAGAATATTATTTTTTTATATTTTGTTTTCATATTTTCCCAAAGTAACGGGACATAGAATAAATTATTTAAATTACTTTAATGCATTCCATCTTTATATATGTTTATATATATATATATATATATATAATGTGCATGAACATTTTTATATGGAAGAATACAATTTTTTCAATTTTCTTTTACAGTTCATCTGTAGTCAAAATTGTTCTCAATGATATAAAAAAAATTATTTAGGCTGAAATTATTATCTTAATAGCTCAGTTTATTTCAGTTTATGATAATTTCAACTAAAAACAGAAAAAAAAGCCTATTTTAATAAACGCCAGTCAGTATACATTCAAAATTACTAAAAAAGTGACCAGAGTTTGTGAGATTTAACAATTACAGAAATACTGAGAAGGCATGTGTAAATGATGAGAAAATTCTTCACATTATGGAATAAACAGATGATTGAGATATATATAATGTCTGCCTATGTAGACATACACACACACACATAAATATATATATACTCAATATACATGTAAAATTACAAAAAAAAGTGAACAAGAGTTTCTGAGATTTAACAATTACAGAAATATTGAGGAGGTATATATATATATATATATATATATATATATATATATATATATATATATATATACACACACAAAGAACATTCTTTATATTATGAAATAAACAGACAAATGGCATATATATATATATATATATATATGTGTGTGTGTGTGTGGAGACTGGCACATCTCCAGGCTGATTTGTATGAGAACCAAAATTGTTTTGGTAATTAAAGCAAGTAAAAGAAATTTGCTAGGTGCAGTAGAAGTGCCAACAGCTAACCGAGAAAAATAGTGGCTGATATTTTAATTCATCTTGCAGATGTACTACTGACTCAGTTGTTGTTATTGCTGGTGATGTATGTATGTGTGTATGCTTATATACATGTGCTTGGCCATAATGTTTGAGTTTTATATATAACTCACATGCATCTATATCACCAGAAAAATGGGAAATTTCCATAGTATTTTAGAAGAAACCATCTCTCAGGAATTAATGCTAAAAATTAGCTAACCCACATAGTTCTAAGAAAGTATGTGTGAATATATATAAATACACATCACACACATATATGTTATACATGTTTTTGTGTACTTATTTGTATATACGCAGTGTGTACAAAAGTTAAAAGTATTGTTTTTCGATAATTAGTACCTGAATGTTTAGTTTTCTGCCTAAAAGTCTTGCCTTCACCATATATATATATATATATATATATATATATATATATATAAGGATCATTAAATAAGTTTCCAGCCTTTTTTCGTATGGGTACTTTTATTGATAGTACACATATAAAACTCTAGTCCCCTTCGAAGTAATCTCCTCCGGCTACAATGCACTTGTTCTACCATTCCAACAACTTCTGGAAGGCCCCATGGAAGTCCTCTTGTGTGAGTGTGTCAATGACCTTCGCCACAGCCTCTTTCATCTCCTCAATTGTCTCATAACGACAGCGTCTGAGCTTAAGGAATAACCAAAAGTCACAGGGAGCAAGGTCTGGACTATAGGGATGGTGAGGAACTGTCTTGATGCCCATCTTGCTCAAATAGTCTGTGACAAGGATGGAGTTGTGGACTGGTGCATTGTCCTGGTGGAAATGCCACTGACCCGATTTGAAGAGTGCTGGCCTCTTCCGATGGAATCTCTTCCTGAACTCCCTTAAAACTTCAACATAGTAACCCTAACTCTAACCCTTTGGCCAATCAACTCGGGTGTATTGACTTCCTTACTCTTCCCACACCTCTCATCATCCCTCACAGACTCTCTGCCTTCCTTGAATCTCTTATGCCACTCAAAAACTAATGCTCGATTCATGCAAGATGTTTGAAAAGCAGTGTGAAGAATTCCATACATTTCTGTGGCCTTTTTTCCAAGTTTAAAACAGAATTTTATTGCATATCATTCTACTAAAGTGTCCTCACATCGAGATTGCATTTTTGAAATTCACAAGCTGTGACAATCAAGGTGTATTCCAATTCCTGCTGTAGCTGTTCATTTGAACCTGAAATCATAAAAATTGGTCAGTCATATCATAAGATGTATAGTAATAACATACTGTATTTTCAAGAGTCTACTACAATTTTAAATTCCTGTACAAAAAAAAGTCTGGAATATTATTGAATGCACCACATATGTATACTAAAATAAATCCTGACAAAAATGATAAGCTTATTTACAAATGGTTTTCTACTTTTGCTTTGGATCTGAGTATCACTCTGAAAGAATTTTGCTGAGGATTAGAACGTAATATCTGTTTATTCTTTGAAAAGTTCCACGGAAAAATATGTATGGATACACAGTATATATATATATATATATATATATAACTGGCCATTGGCCTAATGAGTTGAGCATTTGCTAATGGTCCAAGAGACTGAGGTTCATACCAAAGACTCAAAAAATATTATTTGATGCTGCCTTGTTTAACACTCAGCACTATAAGGTAAGGATCAAGGGTAAAATGAAGCAATTCAGAGAATGGAGTAACACCCTCCCCTAAACTTTGGTGTAATAGCTATTGAAAAGGGAGTCTTTGGGTCACTCTCGACTAAGGCCGCCAACTTGACTTATATAAATATACATCTATATTCTTGATAACTGAAACTTTAATAGTTCACTGTATTATATGAAAAATATACTCAGCTCAAAAACTTTCTCAATTCATAGCTGAATTTTTTATAAATCTACTTTTACTATTAAAATGATAGTAATAAACAATGATAATTTGATTATTATTCCACACTATATTATAATAAAAACATAGTTTAGTGTACATAAAAAGAGGAGGAATAACATTTTTTTTAATGAAATTATTGTTTTGGAAAATATGTCACTTTAACCAGATTATCTTCTTTCTTTTCCTTGGCATACATCAACTTGTAACATTGAAGTTCTTTCTCCAAGTTTCATTAAACCTGCTTCATTCACATTATGAATTGCTTGAACATTTTAAATTTCCAAAATATATCAAATTCTTTGATTTTTGTTTGTTCCTTATTCACACGAGCATCTTATTGTTCTCTCCTTCTTAGCATGGATATTTGAAATTGAACCGATCTTATCCAAGATTTGGTATCAATTTATAAACTGTGGGAATGTGACAATGCTGCTATTCAAAGCTCTGTTAATTGCTGTATGTATATCATTGTCATGTATTCCGAAGAAACATGGTGTTCATTGCTTATCCAACAAAAATTATTCAATACAAAATTTAAGATAAATTTTCAATTATGTTCATTTATCAAGTTCAATATATTGCAATTTTATCTTGCAGCATTTTAGGGAGGCCTGCTTAGCATAACTGTTATTTATGTAGGAAATGAAGTCAGCGACACAAGTTCAAATCCTTGATGAGGCTGTTTGCAATTTAATTTGTGCTAATGTGCTTCATAAAGACATGAATCCATTTGTTCATCCCCCATCCAGTTATTGTTAAATAGTAGACTTGGTTCTTTAACCTTGGTTAGGCAATCAGTCGAGGAGAAAGAAAACTTTAAATTCAAGCCAGCTTTATTCCACAAAAAAATTGAAATGTCACATCCTGCCCATAGAGCATTTTAAGGAGAGACAGTAAATTGGCACCATTTTTAATGAATACTTGAAACTTATAAGCAGACATTCACCTTGGAAAATGTGTACCTATTATATACAAAATTCAGTTTGCTGCTGATATACCATTAAGCCTAACCAACCAACCTATTTGCAGTAATCTCTTTCCATAATAAAATCATATGACAATGGAAGATGAAATATGATGGGAAAACTGAGAAAAGACTTAACACAGAAGTATACAAAATGTTTAGAATCAGTAGCAAGTGAGGAGGCAAAATAAATTGCTACTGACTACTGGCCGCTAAATATCTTTTAATATTTTTTGCCTACCATAAATACATATTTTTATTCTTTTTGATCTGAATTGATCATTTCTTATTAAAGATCTTGAATGATGATATGATCATAAATAATTTAATATTGAAAATAGAAATTATTACAATTCAATGGTTTAAATTTTTTCAATTATTTAAATTTTGTTTTGGAAGTTAACAATAAAGGTCGATTGTAAATATAACAATTGAAAAATTGTGACATTTTGGAGGCGAGGTAAGATATTTAATTTAATCTTTAATTCTACCTGCAAGTTGTGTATATTTTTCAGGATATTTGACTGATCTGTCTGTCTCTCTCTCTCTCTCTCTCTCTCTATATATATATATATATATATATATATGGTGGATTGATATAAATAAACTGATGATTCTGCTTCAATATACATTGCTAGATAAGGATGTGGAAATAAATGTAATGTTCCGAGAAATTGATTCATTCTCACGAATATTTTAATGCCTGGATGTTACCAGCTGAGTATCTACATAATTTCATTTTTTATGGGAACACACTTTTACTTGTTGATTTTTATTTATTTTCCATTTTCGTTGGTAGG
This sequence comes from Sepioteuthis lessoniana, assembly GCA_963585895.1. Classification (NCBI taxonomy): domain Eukaryota; kingdom Metazoa; phylum Mollusca; class Cephalopoda; order Myopsida; family Loliginidae; genus Sepioteuthis; species Sepioteuthis lessoniana. The sequence goes on from OY757920.1 coordinate 60,748,474, forward strand.
GAACTTGTTTAAAATAAAAGCAAAACTTGTCCATAACCCCAGGGGTGAAAAATTGACTTTAAAAATTGTAAAGAATTTTTTTCTCAAGCAGACCATCACTTGTAGAGATATTGATTATGATGCACACATGTAACCCCATGTCCTCTATTCTTACGTACACTTAATTGAGTGCATAAGTAAATTCACAGTGTGATCAAAAGTATTAAGATTAAGACTTTCAATTTTTATTTTAAAATTTCAAGTTTCAATGAAAATGTGTTCACAGTTGAACAGTTTATTTAATAAAGGCATGATTCCTAGAGGTCTAGACAGTTAGAAAAAAATTATGAAGCTCATCTTGATTCTTTTTGAATGAAATGTTTTTGGCAAAACAGGATTGAGTAAATGTAGCCTTCTGCAATATTCAACAGACTTTCAGCTCTGTGCAACTTTTTCTTGTTACCTAAACTAAAAATTCATCTGAAGGATAAGATTTGAAGATGTGGAGAAATTTGATGATACATCTTTGAAATTTCACTTTGGATACGGTACAGAGGAACTTTTAACATATTGGTAATTTTATTAATATCTATTGCTCAAAACTTGTTTCTTGGCCAATTATAGAATATGTTCAAGAAATTTTCTGCACATAGATTTAAATCATATTAGATAACCTATTGTGTTAATTGTAGTTGTAGTCCATGATTATATTGGTCTTTCTGTTTTGAAAGAAATGAAAAATTCTCATTTTTAAATGAGTTACAACTAACTTGTTTGCACAGTAGAATTTCAGTTATAATCTAACACTTATAATTCTGTTCAATATTAATCATTTGTTTGAAGATTGTGAAGTGCTTACAAGTATTGCTATTTAACTCTAATTATTCTATTCAACATTACACATTCACCTGCTGCCAGTGTGGGCCTGGGAGTGAGGCCCAGGTACCAGAGAAAGCAAGCTTAGTAAATAACAAACAGTAATGATGATTAATATGGAAATTCTGCAGTTTAATAAAGATCAAAAATTAATGACATTTATATATATATATATATATATACACACACACACACACATGCATACACAATGAGAATTTTAGTACTAGAAACATTGATTTCCCACAGTGAAATATTTTTGTAATATAACACACAGACACATATGTATATATTACAAAAATTATCTATTGGCACATTAATTAATATATAGGTTTATGTGCCTGTAAATAAGTAACCAAGCTTTAGAGTGCTTAATCCTAATATATACTTTATGTAGATGTGTTGTCTTAGCACAAATGCCATGAAGGAAAATAAGTGCCTAGATTTTGTGGTCAAAGTTTGTAAGAGTTATCCATCCAGACATTGGTAACTTGATACACTGCAAGGGATGCTTGAAAACTTATTCTTGGAGAACATGTGATATTTGATGTTAAAAAAGAGCTTCTGCTTTTTCCCTAAAGACAGATGTGTTGCTGTTAAGCCCAATAGAACAGCAGATAAATCAAAAAACAAAATTAGAAAGAAACAAAAAACAAAACATTTATATTCTGATGTGTCATTTTAGCAATATAATGTAATGAAAGGTAGTGTTTTATCTTGGTCCTGTTTTCTGTAGTTCCCTTTCAGTTAAACAATCACTGTAGTAGGAATCATCGCTATCATCAGGATAGTGTTGTTATTAGCTATTAAAAATTACTGCAGTAGTATGGAGAAAAACTGGACAAATATGATTAATGACAATCACAACTGTTTCACAAAAGCAACAAGAATAATAATCAGTTTTACAGTCAAGTTACTGTAAAAGCAGTGGCAATCCTATTTACTTTGATGGGTGACTACTTAGTAATAGTTTGTACTATCAGCAACCTGAGGCCCAGGTACCAGACAAAGGAAGCTTAATAAATAACAACAACGGGTACTATCAGCAACTTGAGGCCCAGGTACCAGACAAAGGAAGCTTAATAAATAACAACAACGGGTACTATCAGCAACTTGAAGCCCAGGTACCAGACAAAGCAAGTTTAGTAAATAAATACAGTGGGTACTGTCAGGAACCTGAGGCCCAGGTACCAGAGAAAGCAAGCTTAGTAAATAACAAACAGTAATGATGATTAATATGGAAATTCTGCAGTTTAATAAAGATAAAAAATTAATATGACAATTTTAATGCTTTATTTATGTGTTAAATATATATCCAAATGATATATATAGTTCTTATTTTCATATATACAATACAGCCAAATAAATCAAATAAATTGTAAAACATATAAATGAAATGACTGAAAAAACAAACTATCCTACTCATTTATAACTAGCCCAGTTGGCTGGAGTTGTAGAATATACTGACTGCATCTCTGCAGAGGAGTAAGACCCTGCCAATAAGTGTCCAAGATATGAGATTAAACAATCTGATGGTGAGACTCCAGTAATGCTGTAGCTTTGGGGAATGTGGAGTACTCCTTTACTGCCATCACTCCCAGGCCCACACTGGCAGCAGGTGAATGTGTAATGTTGAATAGAATAATTAGTGTTAAATAGCAATACTTGTAAGCACTTCACTATCTTCAAACAAATGATTAATATTGAACAGAATTATAAGTGTTAGATTATAATTGAAACCATTTGATTTTGTAGAAACAACATCAATTCTACTGTGCAAACAAGTTAGTTGTAACTCATTTAAAAATGAAATCACTGACAAACTAATTTCTTATATATCATGTATATCTATTTAAATGTGTGCAAATAAATGACTGATATTAAATTGTTACTGTTACATAGAAATACTTGAAAAAATTTAACTATCTGCAAAAAAAAAAATGTGCTCAATAAAATGTTTACAAATCATATATATTATATATATATATATAGAGAATTTGGCATTAAATAATCTCCAATGGTTGATATGCTATAAAACCAAACCAACTCATTTATAACTTTTTGATAAATAATATATTTTGTAAAATTAATTCCTCTTTTAGTGCTCTGGCTTTCTTCATAGCTGGACTGCATAACCTCTTTTGATAATCAATTTCATCATGATTTACTGAATAAATGATAAAATTCACTAATTAGTATTTATTAGTTAATTCACTTTTTATTTTCGTTTAACTCTGTTCTTTTTATTTTAAGGATTAACCTGAAGAAGGATCAGTAAATTAAGCACATATTATTGAGGGAAATGGATTTGTAATTAATTATATTTTAAACTAGGAAACTGAACATTTCCTGTAGTGACATTAGGGAATAAGAAGTAGGGAAGAGCTGAAGGCAGATTTATTGTCTGTATTTCTTATTTTCTCTTTTGGATACATAAATATTATTAGCCTTCTCTCAATGTATGATGCACAAACAAGGTACAAGTGTATTAAGTTTGGCTTATTTAGTGGCATATAAACTCCTTATGGTGGGTATATGTGATGGTAAAATTTGATTAATTTCTAAATGATTGATTATAATTATAATGTTTCATTACCATCATTTTTTAAAATCACACTTTTTTTATTAGGATAATTATTTGTTTGCAGGGTTATATAATATCAAATATTCCCATCAAATAATATAATATCAAATATTCCCATCAAATAATTAATATAATATCAAATATTTCCATCAAATAATTAATATAATATCAAATATTTCCATCAAATAATTGATATAATATCAAATATTTCCATCAAATAATTGATATAATATCAAATATTCCCATCAAATAATTAATTTAATATCAAATATTGCCATCAAATAATTAATATAATATCAAATAATTGATACACAATTGTATCGTTTAAAGTAACTCTTTCTATTTAATAATAATCATTTGTTTGCACTCAGTAATAGTTTCAAGTATTCCTATCCAACAGTAATAATTTGAAAACAATTATATGGTTTCAAGTGACATATGAAATTCCTTTGTAAACAATTATAGTTTCAAGTATTCTTGATATAAATAATTTTCATGCAGTTATATTGCTTCAAGTATTCCTAATAATTTTCAAACCAATCTGTTTGAACTGTAGATGGGACCTTGACATTTACTACCATTCCAAGTCACAGTAGACCTGGGAGTAATGGCAATGAAGGGGTACTCCACATTTACCAGATCTCCAGAAGTGGCGCTCCACCACCAGCTGCAGTTTAATGTCATAACCAGTATACTCCATTTTCGAAGAGACTTACCTCTCTGCAGAGAATGCAGTAGATGTATTTTAAGCCCTGTTGATATGGCTATATTAATATAAAGATGATAAAATGGTGGATTAATATAAAGATGATAAAATGGTGGATTAATATGAAGATGATAAATTTTTTGATCAATATGAAAATGATAGAATGTTTGATTAAATGTTGAAATAACAAGTCGTATTTTTGAAAGACAGCTGCAATCTAAATTGTATCAACAATGAGAAAAAATGGTTACATTAATTTAAATAACACATGTGGAGGTGCAGGTGACATAATGTTTATCAGCGTAGAAAATAAAACTGATAAGCCAAGTTCAAATTCTGGTTGAGGTAATAATTAATATAATAATAATATAATATAATGCCTTCAGAAAGGCAACCATTTCATCTAGTGTTTCCAAACCGTTTTTTGCATAAATGCTCACTAAAAAAAATTGGATGCCATCTACTGCCCCCCAAATTATACTCTTTAGTAAGTCATTACTCCTCATAAGTCAGAGTAATTCCTTGGAAGATGATACAGACTCTGATGAGAAATACTGTTATATGTATATACCCAACCCCTCCACACAAACTGCATCGGACAAAAGGTTAATTGTTAAGCATAGTTTTAAGAAGTTTGAATTCAGAGTCTTCCTTTTATTATACTGGTTACCATACCAAGGTTAAAGTGCACAATCTCTTACTATTGTCTTATAGCTGAAAGAAGAATAGTTGGAGTCATACCTTTCCACTTAGTGCATTTCATATAGCACTAATACCCTTGGGGAAGGTATGAATCCAATTATTCTCCCTCCAGCTATGGGTAAATAGTAGGACAGACTAGGTTCTTCAGCCTTGGTTAGGCAACTAGTCTAGGAGAAGGAAAACTCTGAATTCAAACCTGTTAAACTCCGCTTAAAAATTGACCTTGTGTCATATCCTGCCCGAGCGGAGGGGTTGGTAAATATTACCTTTCCACTTAGTGCAATATGAAATGGAAACAGTTCTTCTTTGGTTTTGAACTTGGGTTGCCATTTCCATTCCCTACAATGGTAATCTGTATACCACAAACACCTCTGCTATAGTATCGTTATTTGTCGACAGATCAACATAGATTTTCTTTTCTGAACAATTATAGTTGCTCCTACACTTTTTAAAAAATCTTGCATCAATATATTCAGCAGTTGTAAGAAAGAAATTCATTATCATTACAGACATCATAAATTTATTTCTGCTTAATTTACTTAACTGTTAATGGAAAGAATTTAATTAAAATACCATGCCGAAACTGAATGAGCAATCATCCTAAAAAAATTTTTTTTCTATTTTTTATTTTTTTTAGATAAAAATAAAAACAAATGAACGTGATATGAAGAAATGGTTTCATAGACAATTAAAAATGCCAGGATAATTTCTTCATGGGATTGCTGTAATGGATCTTGTCATTTACATGTATGATTAAACTCAAACTATTATAAACAGATATACAGTTTCTGAGTGTTCAAAAACAAACATTGTAAACTCTCTCTTGATGAAATAAGTTGATAAATCTCTGACAATCATAAGTAGCCATCATTTTTGATAACTTAAGTGTAAACTATTTTTAATTTTAGAACTATTTACCTACATAATCTATGAAAATAGCTTTCAAAAAGTTTTTCTGAGTGAGACAATCAAACCAATACTTGATTGCCCAGTTGGCTGGGGCTGTAGAATACACTGACTACATCTCTGCAATGGGTTAAGACTCCCTCAATGAATATCCTGGATATAACATTAAACAATCTGATGGTGAGGCTTCTGAAATGCTGGAGCTTAGGGGAATCAGAGTATCCCTTCATTGCCATCGCTCCCAGGTCTACTCTGGCTCAGAGTGGTAGTTCCTGATTGGGTCCTATCTATGGGTAAAATAGAACTAAACTGTGTGCTTGTGCTAAACTGAAATGTTTGAGATGGGACGGTTTTGACCTTTAAACTGCATACTTAAGCTAAACTGAATTGTTTGAAATAGAACTGTTTTGGCATTTAACTGTGTAAACAAAAAACTATACTTATACTAAACTGAATTGTTTGAAATAGAACTATTTATCTGTAAAAATGGATTTGTCATTAATAACCTACAATGGTTGATGTGCCATAAAACCAAGCCAATACTTTATTTACAGCGTAAATTTATTAGTTTATTAAACCTGTTTTTTAAATATGAATAAAAACAAATGAACTTGGGAGGAAGAAATGGTTTACAGACCAGTCAGAATGCCAGGATAATGTATAAAAGAGTGGGATTTATATATTTCTACTGGTTGTCATCATTTGTGAAAAGGTTGAACGTACTTTTATGCAATAATGTATACATTCATACAATTGTAGATTTACTACAGTTATGATATTTAGGATCTATAGTACAATTACAATTTGTAGAACAGTTTAATTCAACTCATATTCATTTATGCTTAATTCAGCAAGAAATCCAAGAGAAAATTCTTATAATATAACAAGTTTATTAAAGTGAAACTAAACAGAAGTGTAGATATAAAAATTTGAAGATGTGTGTGTGTAATAGAGATGAAACAGTCCATTTTACCTACTTGACAATAATATTCTTGTGTTTTCATTGATCACAACCAGTTATTTATAGACATGTTTGTAATTCATGAAAATTTTCAGTTTTGTGTCATTTAAATAAAATACTATTCCTGGTCATGCATGCCTCTACTCTTTGCTGTCCACTGAATTGTTTTAAGAAAAAAGCTAAAAAACTATACACTATATACTTTGTTTATTGAGAGAATTAGATTTAATCAATTGAAATATTTGGATTAAATCTACAAAATGGTGGATATTAATTATATATAATAAATTATTATATTTCAATGATACTGCAACTCAAATTTGAAAAAAATATGTTGCAGTGTTAACAGATACATTTGAATATGAAATTAAAACCTGCACCAAACATGAGGAAAGGGTGTGATGATGTTGAATAATATGAATCAAAAAATTAACAATACCAAAATCAATAAGGATTATATCAATTGTGACATATGACAACAACATTAGATCTGCTTACTTTCTTAAGAGAAAAAGAAAAAAACAACACAAAATACTTTATACAGGCTGGGAAGGTGAAAGAAACAAATAATAGCAATAACAAGGTAAAATAATGACATCTGTAATAATTAAAATTAATAAAGTTGACGGCTTTTATTGTGACAAGGACACTGATTAATGGTATTGATACTAATGTTGGCTGAAAAAATTCTAAATGCTAAATTATTTCTCTTTTCATCAAAAGTTATGTGCAGACTGGAAGATATAATCAATATCATATACTCATTATTTTATACAGGGTGTTAAGATGCCAATGTAAATTTTCAGTCTTTAAAACTGACTTTGATAAAATTTAATATATTTTCCACTAAGCATCTATTGATGTACAGTTTATACATATAATACAAAGCTATTTTCCCACCAAGTTACTTTTAGATTGCTTCTTGAATAGCCAAATACAAAGTAGAATAATGTAAAAAGAAAAACACAAAATTTATAACTGCTGTGCTGATAGGACTTAGAAAATGTTGACTGTATCCCCTGTAGAAGGGTAAGACCCTTCCCTAAAAAAAGGGATACAAAACTGCATCTAATGATGAGGCTCCAGTCCTGGAGATCTGGGAAATCTGGAGCACCCCTTCATTGCCATTACTCTACTCTAACCTGAAGTAGTAGTATCTGTTAGGGTCCCATCTATGGGTCTAATAGTTGACCATAGTTGAGGGTGACCTGAAGGCTCCCTTTTCAATAGCTACTACACTGATGGCTACTTATCATGATTGTCAGAGATTTATCAACTTATTTCATCAACAAAGAGTTGATCAATGTTTGCTTTTGAACACTCAGAAACTGTATATCTGTTTATAATAGTTTGAGTTTAATCATACATGTAAATGACAAGATCCATTACAGTAATCACATGAAGAAATTATCCTGGCATTTTTTAATGTCTATGAAACCATTTCTTCATGTCAAGTTCATTTATTTTTATCTTTATTTAAAAAAAAAATAGGTTGCCAACTTTATGGGTCTAATAGAGCTGTTTCATTATTTATTATACTTGAAACAATTTAACTGTGTGCAAACAAATGATTAATATTAAACTAAATAATTATAATTTGATACCAATGCTTCAAACTATCTAAATGTGGCAAACAGAACTATATGTGTTAAATATCAATACTTGAAACCATTGAACTGTGTGCAAATAAATGAGTATGGGCTCATTTAGAAGTAATGTTACCTAGAAATTATTCACTTACAAATCATATTTAATTTATTTTTATTAATGGGATTTAGTATTAAATAACCTACAAGAGTTGATATGCCATTAAACAAAATTACCTAACCTATTGGAATCCCATCAATGGACCAAATAGATCTGTTTAAAAATTATTCATTTTTGATTGGTCCATGTGCAAAAACACCTAAAGAAACAACTATACAAAAATAGTAATTGTGAACATGGGTAGTCCCCATGGTGTAATGGCTAGCATGCTGGACTGAAGCCTCAAAGTAAGTGAGTTACAACTACAGACACACTGTTACTTTAACTTTCTGAGTCCATTCAGCTGGGGCTGTAGAATATAACAACTGCATCTCTACATAGGGGTAAGACATCCCTCAACAAGTGTACTGGATATGATATTGAACAATCTGATGGTGAGGAGATTTGGGTAATGTGGAGTACCTCTTCATGGCCATTGCTCCCAGGTTCACTCTGACCCAGAGTGGTAGCACCTAATAGAGTCCTACCTCTGGGTTGAATAAAACTGTTTGCCATTTAAATTGTGTGCAAACAAATGACTTTTGTTGAATTGTTAGAAATAGAACTTTTGGCCATCTAACTGTGTGTAAACAAATGACTACTATTTGAATTGTTAGTGATACATAGTGATACTTGGAACCATTTAACTGTGTACAAATGAATGAGTAATTTTGAATAAAATTATTAGTGTTAAATTGCAGTACTTCAAACGCTTTGTGTTTTAAATTGAATCATTGGTATTACATAGCAATACTTGATACATTTGACTGTGTGCAAATGAATGAATAGTGTTGAATAGAATAATTTGTTTTAAATAGATGTATTTTTAACTACTTCACTGTGTGCAAACAAATGATTAATATTAAATATAATTATTAGTATTACATAGCAATAATTGAGACTATTTAACTGTGTAGAAACAGAAGAAATACTAGTTCACAAACAAATTATTTCTTTCTCATTCAAAACTAAAAATACCTAAAAACTATTCACTTAGAAAATCATATATGTATATCTATTTAAATGTATGCAAACAAATGACTGATGTTAAATTGTTACTGTTACATAGCAATACTTGAAACCATTTAACTATGTCCAAACAAATGATTAATAGTTAATAGTAGTTGATAGAAATACTCAAAACCATGTAACTGTGCAAAAATAAAAATATATGTTTAAAAATGTTATTAACAAAATGTGGCAGCAAATCACATGTATATTTAATATATATGTATGAACAGGATTTAGCATTAAATAACCTAAAATGGTTGATATGCCATAAAAATTCAACCAACCAACCTTTAACTTTTTGACAAATACCTCAGGGAAAGATATGAACCCCCTTATACTCTAGCTTTGGGTTAAATAATATCACTACTTTTCTTCTACAGGGATGACTTTGGCATTAAATAACCCACAAAGACTGATATGCTATAAAACAAAGAAACCAAACCAAATAAATGTAAACATGCAATGAATGTGATTCCCTAACCTCTATGAATGAAATAACCCGACAGGGATTGACATTCCATTAAAATTAATCAGTAACAAAATTTGTAAGTCACTGGAAAGTTTTAGCTCAATAGAATTCATTCTCATGCTAGTGTTTGTGCAGTGTCTATATAACAAAAATGCAAAAGACAATTTTTGCTCACTGATAAACTGGTCATGACAGAGTGCAGCCCCTCTGTGTATTCAAACATTAAACAATACATCTTGAAACAAATATCTCATTAAAGACATGTCTTATATAATTAGTTTTCACTTTTGAATATTTCAGCCTTTTTATATATTTTTTCATTCACTGTGCCTACTGTACACTTTAGTGTAAATTACTTTGTCTACTTTGAATATATGTGTCTCCATTTTGTTTGTTTCTTCATGACATTGCTATAACATTCTTCTTTTTCACTTATACCTTTGAGAAAGGCATGAATCCATCAATCCCAGTAAGGACTAATCAGGAGGCAGACTGGGTACATCAGCCTTGGTACATTGAACACTTTGATATTTTTAACAATGACTCGTTATTTTAGCTCAGTTTGCTGGGACTGTAGAATATACTGACTGTATCCCTGCAAAGGGGAAAGACTTCCTCAACAAATGTCCTGGATATATCACTAAACAATCTGATGGTGAGATTCCAATCCTAGAGTTTTGGGGAAGGTGGAGTAGCCCTTCATACCATTGCTCCAAGGTTCACTCTGACCTAAAGTGGTAGCACCTGATTGGGACTTACCTATGGGTCAAATAGAAGTTTGGCATTTAAACTGAGTGCAAAGAAATGACTCATGCTAAATCAATAGTTTGAAATCAAACTGTATCTACAAAATGTGTTGACAAATCATGTATCTAATATATATATAAAAATAGGATTTGGCGTTAAATAACCTACAATGGTTGCTATGCCATAAAACCAAATCAAATCACTGAAGTTAAATTGTTACTGTTACATAACAGTACTTTAAAACATTAAACTGTGTGCAAACAAATGATTAATATTGAATAGAATTATTCATATTAGATAGGAATACTTTTTTGTGCAAGAAAATGAACTTCGGGTCATTTAAAAATATTATCAACAAAATGTGTTTATAAATAATATATATTCAATATATATGCATAAACCGGATTTGGCATTAAATATTCTACAATGGTTGATATGCCATAAAACCAACCAAACCAAACCAATCATGTTATTTTTATTATAATAATAATTACAATTTTCTTAAAATCAAAATCTGCAGCAGAAATTTCATCAAATGAATAAGCACGAGGGCAGTCCCCCTTATAAGATACTCTGGACCATTCTTATAAGGGAGGATCTCAGACAAATAGACCAAATGACAAGGAAATAGATGATGCACAATTCCTTACAACCAAGTAATGACATAGAGACACTATATGTATCAAGAAAAGGACTTACCAACTTTGAGGATTGTTTAGAAGCATTGATACAAGGACTTAGGATATACACTAAAAAGAACAAAGAAAGGCTTGTTTAAGCATCCAGTAACAGTAATGGAAACATATTGGCAAACAGGAAAACAATAGAAATGAGAAGAAAAAAGACTGTTTCAAACAACAAACTGAGGTGGTGACACATGTGAAGACTTGGACATGGCTAAGAAATGGAAACCTCAAGAGAGAAACTGAATCTCTTTTAATTACTGCACAAGATAATGGCATAAGAATCAATTATATTAAAGCAAAAATTGATAATATGCAACAAAGTATCAAGTGTAGGTTTAGGAGACTGTGATGAAATGGTTAATCACATAAGTGAATGCAGGAAACTAGCACAAAAGGAGTACAAAACTTGGTATGACTGGGTAGGAATGGTGATTCTCTCAGAACTGTGCAAGAGATTGAAATTACCAACAAATGGTATATGCACAAACCTGAACCCATCCTAGAAAATGAGGTATATAAAATTCTTAAAATACAAATGGATCACTTAAGCCAGAAGACACACCTAGTTTTAATTAACAAAAAAAATAATTTGTAATGTAGTGGATTTTGCTCTTCCAGCAGATAACATAGTGAAAATTTTAAAAAAATACCATGGAATATGAGAGTGAAGATGATACCAATTATAGTTGATATACATGGAATGGTCCCCAAAGGCTTGGAAAAAAGAGGAAGAATTGAGAATATCCTGGCCATAACATTATTAAAATCAGCTAGAATAATCAGAAGAATCCTGGGGACTCAAAGAGACTTGCTGTCTTTCAAACTCCAGCTGGTATGAAAAGCTTGTTAAGAAGGGAAATTGTATATGCGCAAACCAGACTCTATCTGAGAAAAAGGGATAGATAAAATTCTCCGGAATATTGAGGTATCAACAATCACTCAATACGTCATTGTTGGGAATGGACTTGACAAACTGAGTTCAAATCCTTGGTGCGGCTATTTGCATTTCAGATCCTGCTGATTCTCTTGAGAAAAGTATGAATCTTACTATTGTCCCTCCAGCTATAGCTTAAATAGTAGGGTAGACTGGCTTTTTAACCTTGGTATGGTAGTCAGTCTAGGAGAAAGAAAACTCTAAATTCAAACCTGTTAAACTCTGTTTAAAATGTTGACCTTGTCTTGTATTCTGTTCACACAGAGGCATTGGTGTAAATATATATATATATATATATATATATATATATATCATATTTACCCAACCCCTCCGCACAGGCAGGATATGACACAAGGTCAATTTTTATGCAGAGTTTAACAGGTTTGAATTTAGAGTTTTCTTTCTCCTAGACTAGTTGCCTCGCCACGGCTGAAGAACCTAGTCTGCCCTACTATTTTACCCATAGCTGGAGGGAGAATAATTGGATTCATACCTTTCCCAAGGGTATTAGTGATATGATGAAATGCAATCAGTCTCGTCCAGGATTTGAACTCGTGTCGCCGTATTCATTTCCTACAACGATAACCATTACACCACGGGCACTTCCTAATATATATATATATATGGTTTGATTCTTATTTAGTCCCATACAATTGAGTCAAAACACATTTTTGTAATTATATTACTGAAGCAAAAGCTACAAGTGTTTCCTGCAAAAAAAGATATACTGACTTGATTTTAGTACTGAGTTTATTTTTAAGAAGTTCTTTTATTCAAAGATAACCTTTGAAAGTTTTCACCCAATTCTTTTTAACATATTGACATTGCTCTCATTACTTTAAAGTTTTTTTTTTTATATTCAGGATTCTCTCTAAATTTACACTAAATTTTGATAACATATCTGCCCATTTATCTAGTCTATCACGTACTATTGCTTGGATCTTTTTTTTATAGTTTATACTGTTTGTCAGTCCAACTTTGAATAAAAGTATGAGACAAAATTTAAAAAAAAACAAACAACTATAAAGTCTGAGATAATATTCTTTAAAAAAAAACTCAATGAGGGAAGTGGTTATAAAGTAGTGTATTTGCCTTCAATTGCAATTGAAACAATTGTTTAGAACAAGAGTAATGTAAGAAATCTTCTGCTTATGAGTGAGTATAATAGAAAAAATTCTGGGTAGGATCAAAATAAAACAAGTTCAGAATGCCAATTCATTTGTAACTCTCCTAGTGGTACATCAGAGATCATCATCAAATTTTGGTGGAACTGGGACAGTTTTGTCATGAAGAATGGAATGAAATACCTATATCTTAACGTGAAAAACATGTATCTGGCCATTGTAAGTGACTGAAGATAATCATACACACACAGGTTTTCTAATTAATAGTAACCAAGAATGCATGAATGATTGAAGAGAGAGACTCTAGAGGTTTGTAACATAATTTTTCTTATAAAAGTGTTCAACAACAATAAAGTCAATTCTATACTTAAGTATTTTGCATTTGATGGAAAATTTTACATGTAAGATGTATTATTCAGAGCAAAATTTGACCTACATTTGATAAGGCTTAGAATATGCCAACTCTATTCTCTACAGAGGGGTAAGATTCTTACCTTAAAGTGTGTCTTGGGTATGACATTCAAGTGCCCCTGATGGTAAGGCTCAAGTTCAGCCATTACTCCCAGGTCCACTCTGACCCAAAGTGGCAATACCTGTTAGTTTCATCTATGGCTAAAATAGGTTTGTGTACATTATTTGAATAACATAATATTTGAAACTAATACTGTATGTAAACAAATGATTATTATCAAATATGAAGTTACTTTAAACCATAAAATAAAGTATAAATTAATATTAAGAATTGTTATTTGAAACTGTAATTGTTTATAAATGCTTATCATTTGTTACTTTAAACCGTATAATAGCTTAAAAAAACAAATTTAGCATTAAATAACCTAAGTGGGCTAACATGCCATAAAACCTACCAACCAACCATCAAAATGAAAAAAAAATCTCTCTCTCTCTCTCTCTCTCTCTCTCTCTCTATATATATATATATATATATATATATATATTTGAATATTCTTTGGTGGGTACAAAATTTTATTATGCAAATAAAAAGACCAAATTTGTTCATGGTAAAAAATAAAAATGAACAACTAACCAGTTTTGGTCCTATCTGATTACAGTTTGTACTAGGACAACGATTAAGACACAAAAAGAGGAAACAGACTCTGTAATGTTAGAGAAAGAAAGGAAAAAAAACGGCAGGGGGGGAATGTTAACACTTTGAGATGGAAATCCGAGCGGGACCTGCTTTAAATAGTAAACAGGTCCGCACTGTAGGACAGTTATTTAATCGTTGTCCTAGTTCAAACTGAGATCAGATATGACCGAACCAGTTAGTTGTTCACTTTTATTTTTTACTATGAACAAATTTGGTCTTTTTATTAGCATAATATATATATATATATATATTCACACACACACACACACACACTATAAGATTTACAAAATTCAGAATTTTATTAAACCTAAAATGGCCAGCCCAGTCGCCTGGGGCTGTAGAATACACTGACTGCATCTCCCCAACAAGTTTCCTTGATATGACACTAAACCAACTGATAGTGAGGCTCCAGTTCTGGAGCTCCAGGGAATGTGGAGTATCTCTTCATTGCAATTACTCCCAGGTCCACTCTGACCAGGTGTAGTGGTACCTGTTAGGGTTTCATATATGGATCAAATAGAAATATTTATTCATTTACTATACTTGAGACTATTGTGTTCAAACAAATGAATAATGTTGACTTGAATTATTAGTGTTGAATTGCAATACTTGAAACCATTCAACTGTATGCAAACAAATGAGCTCTGACTTGTTTAAAAATGTTACCAACAAACTATTCATTTACAAATCATGTATATATATATATATATATATATAATATTTAGCATTAAATAACCCACACTGGTTCATATATTAAATGCAATCAAACTAAACCAAACCTTTAATGTCAGTAAGATCTATAAGAAAAATAAAATGGTCAATATGTGAAAATTGTATAATGTTCCAAAAATTCAGAGCAAATTAATATTAAAATACTGGGGATGTCCTTGTGGTGTAATGGTTAAGGCACTAGACTGCGGAATCATAAGCAAGTTTGAACTCCAGTCACGCTATTACATTCACTTTCAGACAGATACCCTTTGGAAAGGTATGAACTCCTTTATCCTTCTAGCTATGGGTTAAATAGTACCACTACTGTCCTTCTCGAAGGATGGCTTTGACATTAAATATCCTCCGAAGATTGATATGCCATTAAAACAAAGAAACCATACCTACTAAAAACAAGAAGTAAAATTGAGATTTATTACTCACAATTCTAAGTTTTATGTGACTTAATTATCAAGCTATAGGAATAATTAATTATTGGAAGGTTCTCCATTCTGGTTATTTTTATTTTGTTCTCTTTTCTTCAATAACGTATGATAAAGTCACATATCAGCACTTTCTTTGTGGTCACTAGTCAGTTTGTGCTTATGTTTCTAATATATTTAGGAATGAATCACAAATCTGGTGACTTGTAGTTAAAACTCAGATTAATTGATAGTTTGAAGTTAAATACTCAATAGAAGCAATACCTAGAAGTTTACTATAGGATAGAACTGTGTTGTCTTGTAGCTCAGAACTCCAAAGAACTGATACTTTGAATTTTCATACTTACTAGAACTAATGCTTTTATAATTTACTTCTCATCATACTTGATAACTTACAGTATAGTACTCAACAAAACTGTCATTGGCCTAGTGGGTAGAGTGTCTGCCAATGGTCCAGGAGAGCTGGGTTCAATCCCTGGTTGCGTCATACCAAAGACTTTAAAAATGGTACTTGATACCTCCTTGCTTAACACTCCACAATATAAGGTATGTATCAAGGGTAAAGTGGAGCAATCCAGGGAAAGGAGTAACACCTTCCCCTACACCTTGGTGTAGTAATTATTGAAAAGGGAGCCTTCTGGTCATCAACTTTACTTACTTATTAGTAATAACTTGCAGTTTAGTACTTAAGAGTACTAATGCTTTGCAGTTTAGTGTTCACTATATATTAGAAATTACACTTAAATGCTTCATAGCATAGATTTTGAACCTTCAAACCTCTACTCTACTTTTGATAGCTACTCTTTCTAAGGATGGTAACACCCTAAAATTTGGTGGGAAAAGGATTAAAATAACAATGTTATGAATTGCAGATGGTGGTGTAATTTGAGTAACAATGACTTCTACTGCATTTTTTTTCATATTTTTTTCCTTCATTGTGGCATCTGTTATTGTAAGAATATCTTGGTTGTTGTCGATATGCTGCTGAGCACACAATCTGGATCTACGCTACATTGAACAGTTCTTCAACAGCCTAACTTAGTATCAGGAGCAAAAGAAATATGTAGCCCGTAGTTTCCTTTGTTTTTGTTCACATTTCAAGACTTAAAAAATAATTGTGGTCTGAAAGAAGAAGGGAAATAATCAAAAAAGAAGAGCAATTTCTTAGGTCTTCAAGGATGAGAAGCAGAAAAAATAGATACTGGATAGATATTGTGCTAAGAGAGATAAATAAGCTGAATAGGAGATGAATTTATAGGTTTGATTTCAGCTTGTAGTTTGGTTAGGAGAGCAGCTGGTGTATTTAACCAGGTTTCCCTCCAGGCAAAAGGAAGACATGAGTGTAAGTCTCTCAGAAAATTTCATCATCATTATTATTATTATTATTATTACTACTACTACCACTCTATGCACATTTTTCTCATTATTTTTAACTGGTGGTTTTTCTCTAGAGTCTAAGTATCAGCAAGTTTTCAGAACTCTTCTGAGCCTTCAAGCCAATCTTAACAAGGCTAGTGTCTGGATGGTCTCTATTCTTCCTCTTATTTCTAATGCCTTCATTTTTTCCCCAAGCATTTGAGGACCGTTCCAAGTACACTAACTACAACTAGAATCACCATCACTCCCATGTTTGACAGCTTTTTTAGTTCTCTGGCAAAGTCCAGGTATTTGTCTATTTTTTTTTTACTTCATTTCAAATTCACTCTGTGGTCTGCTGGAATGGCAAAATACACTAGGTGGCAAGTCTTTTTCTCGTTAATTAACACTTAGCTTGGTCTTCTGGCCAGGATTAGGTAATCTGTTTGTATCTCAAAATTCCAAAGAATTCCATGTCTCATTTTTTTGAACAAATTCTGGTTTGTGCATATACCATTAATTAGTATGGCCAAATTTTAATCTCCTGCAAAATTACCTGTTGATTACCTTTCCCATCCATCCTTGCTGTTGTAACATGATGGGCCAAGTAAGTTTTGATTAAAGAAAAATCACAAATAAAAATTAAATGATGAAAGAAAATACTAGCATAACACAGAGTGAAATTCAAGGAAAGCAAAAATTAAATACATGGACCTTGGCAGAGAACTGAAAATACTATGGAACGCGAAGATGAGAGTGATATAAATTTTAGTTGGTGTCATTCAAATAATAAAATAAAAAACAGGAAAAGAGATTAGAGGAAGTGGATATCTGAAGAAGGATTAAAACTATCAAGGCTACAGCATGGTTGAGATTGGCTAGAATACTTAGAATCATGGAAGGGTAGAAGACTTGCTCTCTCTCAGATTTAATATAGGTGTATAAACTCTTGAAAATGAGACACTTAAAATTCTTTGGAACTATGAGATACAATTGGATCACATAATCACAGCCAGAAGACTTAACCGACTATGAGTGTCATTGAATCAATTAGGTGAATTTTTCCTAAAGAGTTGGCAATTGAAAGTATTGTTTACAGTTGCACCTTCTCAAGATAATCAAAAGAGAATACTGTCAGCATGACCTTCTTTACTGACTACTGTGCTCGGAACTTTTTCTTTACCAGTCAGTGTGTTTGGACTCAAAGAACTATCTTTTTAACTCAGGCTCAAAGTAGCAAACCTGTGTTTTATCCATTTGTTATCTTCTTTTTGACTAAAATATGCTTCTCCATACACATCCCATTTTGTTCTGTAAATTCCACATGATTTACACTTTTCAGCCTCCAAAAGTCTGGAATATGGATTTGCCACCACTTTGAATAGCCTCAAAAAATATTTTTCAAGGTTAAAATAATTTTGGTTATAAAACAATTCTAGACAGTGCAGAGTTTAAGTTTACGGAAAAAAATTATTTTGCTTTTTTTTTTAAAAAAAAAATCCCCTTATGTGTTGACTGACCCTATTATTAGTTGCCAAGTTGAGTTTTGTCTCTAAATACTTATTCAATCCAACTATTGGTGTAAAAAGAGTAAACGGATAATAATTTGTCAACTAGTGGATTTTTCCTTTGAGTGAAAATAAAAGAAAGTAGAAAGAAAAACAAGAAATAAAGAACTTGTGGATTTTGCTGTTACAGTAGACCACTGTGTAAAAATGAAAGGAAGTAAAAAGTTAGACAAATACTTGGATCTTGCCCGAGAGCAAAAAAAGCTGTGGAAGTTGAAGATGATTGTGATACCAGTTATACTTGGTGAGCTTGGAATGGTCTCCAAAAGCCTGGAAAAGAGACTGGGTGAACTAGACACCAGAGGAAGAATTTAAACCATCCAGACTACATCATTGTTAAGATCAGCTACAATACCTAAGTCTGTTATGATACAAAAACAATAATAAAAGATGTAATGCTGAGAGCTCAAGAAATAGAATCAGGGATGTGTTTAAGTTTGATTTGAGCCTTTGATAGAGCAGTTGATGGGATTTTCCAGGCCACCTTGGCATAAGATGGGAGATGAGTTTAAGCATCATTGAGAACAAAAAGAGGTGCCCATGGTGTAATGGTTATCGTCGTAGGAAATGGACACGGCGACACAAGTTCAAATCCTGGATGAGACTGATTGCATTTCACATAGCACTAATACCCTTGGGAAAGGTATGAATCCAATTATTCTCTCTCCAGCTATGGGTAAATAGTGGGACAGACTGGGTTCTTCAGCCTTGGTGAGGCAACTAGTCTAGGCGAAGGAAAACTCTGAATTCAAACCTGTTAAACTCTGCTTAAAAATTGACCTTGTGTCATATCCTGCCCGAGCGGAGGGGTTGGTAAATAGGATCATTGAGAACAAAAAGTAAAGTTGGCGACCATAGTCGAGGGCGACCTGAGGGCTTCCTTTTCGATAGCTACTACAACAAGGTGTAAGGGAGGGCTCTACTCCATTCGCTGGATTACTCCACTTTTACCCTTGGTCCATACCTTATAATGCTGAGTTAAAGCAAGGCAGCATCAAGTAGCATTTTTTGAGTCTTTGATATGACTTGACCTGGAGATTGAACCGCAGTCTCCTGGACCCTTCATTATCATTTCTTTTTTTCATGATATACAGAATTGAGTATACCTTTAAAATTACTGCAAAAATATATTTGAAAATAATATCTAAAAGACAGCCACCTAAATGATGCCTTTTGGCAACCATTAAGCCTACTGTGAATTCTATTATAATTAATTGCAAATAAATCAATAAAAATGGGAAAGTACTCCATGATTATATTTAATAGTTATTTTCCTTGAGAAATTAAAATGATCAAACTCCAGTCATGCTATTACATTCACTTTTGGACTAATACTCTTGGGAAAGGTACGAAACTCCCCGCCCAGCTCTATACATAATATACTCAAGCAGTTACATAGATGCATACACACATATACACACATACTCAAGAAATTATATAACTGCATAGTGACATACACCTACACATCCTAGCAATTACGCAGCTGCGCAGACATATACTCACACTTACACAAATACATAGACTTAATATTGTTTTACTTTATTTTATAAAACTTTTTAAAGTTAAATTTTATAGCTGTTTCAAAGTTCAGCATTTGGTTTTGTCAGTATACATTATTTTTTTTGCCATTTTAGTAAAGTATTTGTTAGAAAGATAACCACAAAATTTTCTTTAGGGGACATTTGCTAATATCAGCTGAATGTGTGTCATATTCACTTTTAAGGTTTTATGCTAATTTAAAGAAGTATAATCAATCAACATAAAAAATTAAAAGATGGGGACTAAAGGGATTGATGCTTTTCATCAGTGTAATGACTTGGAGAATATGAAAAACAAAAATAGAATACCATTGGTGCATTGATCCAGCTTTTGATATTAAACACTGAATTCTGAATATGACACAAAGCACTTCATTAAGCTGAATAATGGAATTATTCTAAAATAATACAAAAAAAACCTGTAAACTTGAAATCTTCTCTCGTCTGATATAGAATTATAGTCGTAAGGATCGCAGAAACATCCAAATAGAAAATGTCAATAAATGAACAGAAAAAGAGGGAAAAAAATTTAAAAAATAAAGGCAGAAAAATACAAGTAAAAAAAAAGAAATTTATCCTGTGAAAGAAGACAGGCACCATCTTAATAAATCCTAATGATGACACTTTTATTGAAAAAGCTAAGAATCTAAAAGAATTCTTAATTTAATTTATGTATTAAAGTTTATATATATAAAATTTATGAGTCTATCATATGATTTATTTATTTAATTTTACAATTTCTCCTTTGGTGGAATAAAAAATCTGATCAAATAAGAAAATATGGAAGATGAATATATTTTCAAGAAGATAAAAAAAAATGGCTGGATTTTGCTGACTCAAAACAGATGTGAGGAATGAAATAAAAATCATTTCCTTGCCTCGTACCATGCAGACAAGATGGTGGAAAATATGAGAATTCTTATACTGCATCAAGACTGGCCAGTCACTCAAGATGGAAAATTATATGTTTTTATAATCCAATAAAGTTAACCATGAAAAAAAAAAGCAGCACATGGCTCCTGAATGTTTCTATCCTATAATCTAATCTGTGAACATGCATTAATTTTCCCACTGTATGAAAAAAATTCTTTTTTTTTATTTTTATTCTTGCTTTTAGTTACAATCAAACTAACTTGCCATTTCTGGCAAGCAGCAAAATCAAAACAGTTCTCATAAGAATTATTCCTTTTTTTTTTTCAAGTACAGACTGAGGAAAAGGTAATAGGGCAGTGAAAGTATTTGCATGAAGATAATTTACATTGTGTAATAGTATGTATTTGCCTAATATCTCTGCCATGGACAGGATAATTCAAGGTCAGTATACATATACAGAGTACAGCTGGGTTGTATTCAGTTTTCCTTTTCCTAGATAGGTTGCCAAACTAAGGCTAAAGAGTCTAGTCTGCCCTACTATTTACACATAGCTAGGAAGAAAAGAGATAAATTCATGCTTTTTCCAAAGCTGTTAATATAAAGTGAAATGTGAAGAGCCGCATCTTGTACTTGAACTCACCAATAACCATTGCACTAAGTGCCCTCCGTATTGTGTAATAGTATCGATTGCACTATTACAAAGGTTATTATTAACTAAGCTTTGCTTATTCTGACATGCAGGCCTCAGGTTTTTTTTATAATGCTCACATGTGTATAAAAAGAGAAAAAATAATTGACATACAACTTAACAAACACATAGGTATTTCATTTAACTAAAATAACACATTAACAGAAAATAAGACAAACAAAAAACTGTTACTATTCTTAATACTTCCGGCCAAGCTATTACTGAAAGTCTTTTTCTCACTGAACTCTGTCTGATTAATTGTTCTCTGACTATTTGTCCTTTCGACTCATTTCCCATCCTCATAGCACTGCACCTCTATTTATGTTATATGAAGGTTCATCATTTTTATCAAAACTCAATTGTGTTGTCATTTCTATGATAGCGAGGAAACAGTTCATATAGAAAGATAACCATTCAGTATAAGATAAACTGTTAGTGAGACTTAAAACTCATCTTGGTTTGCCTTTGGAAAACCTGGTTATCTAATATCAGCTGCGTTTGCAATAAAGCTACAAGAGCCATCAGTACAACGGAAACCCACACCATCAATATAAGTCTTTCCTAACATTAGTCTTGGTCTATTGGTACCATTTTTTGTTGTTTTGCCATTAATCATTTTGCCTCTATTATCTACAATTGGGTTAATAATAACATTAATCTTTAAACCACTAGTATCTGCAATAGTGTTAATAATGAAATTAATCATTAAACCAATAGTATCAACAATAATGTTAATCTACATTCATGGTCATAATGACATTATTCATTAAACCGCTTGTATCTACAATAATGTTAATAATGACATTAAACATTTCACCATTAGTATTTTCAATAGTGTTAATAATGGCATGAATCATTAAACCATTATTATCCAAAATAAAGTTAATAATGACATTGATCATTAAACCACTAGTATCTACAATCATGGTCATAATGAAATTATTCATTAAAACACTTTTATCTACAATAATGTTAATAATGACATTTCACCATTAGTATCTTCAATAGAATTAATAATCACATTAATCATTAAACCACTTGTATCTACAATAATGTTGATAATGACATGAATCATTAAACCACTAGGATTTACAATAATGGTCATAATGACATTAATCATTAAACCACTATTATCTACTATAGTTTTAATAATGACATTATCATTTCACCACGAGTATCTATCATAGTGTTAATAATGACATTTATTTTTAAACCACTAGTATCTACGATAAGGTTAATAATGTTAATAATCATTAAACCACTAGTATCTACAATAATGGTCATAATGACATTTATCATTAACCCACTAGTTTTACAATACTTTTGATAATGACATTAATGATTAAACCACTAGTATCTACAATAGAGTTAACAATAACATTAATCGTTAAGCCTATAGTACCAATAATAGTGTCAATATCATTGGAGATACTGGATTTGGCAATCCATGTTTAAAACCTGAATCAGGCTGTTTGCATTTCACATCATGCAATAACTTTAGGAAAAGCATATATCAAACTCTTTTCCCTCAGCTAAGGCTAAGTAATAGACTGGACTGGTTCTCTAGCTTTGGTAAGAGCAACCTTTCTAAGAGAAGAAAAAACTCCTAACCAAAAAGTAAGATAAAGTTTTTGCAGAATAATTAATTACAAAAAGGTTTTGTTTGGTTTTGTTTTATGGCATATCAACTATTGTTTGTTATTTAATGCCGAATCCTGTTTTTACACATATAATGAATATATTTGTAAACATATTTTGTAGATACTTACAGCTAAATCATCAAACAGTTCTATTTGTAACAATTCGATATAGCATAAGTCAAAGTTGAATATAAGGAATTGAAGAAAACCTGGAGGTTGAAATACATCTATATTCACTGAGAGTAATTGTGGCAGTAGGGCAAAGTTAGATCCATGGATTCTTGTTAAATGATTCCCACCAACCCCTGGCAGATTAGCTCAACAAGCTTTGTTAAATGGATGACGATAGAAAAAATTACCTTATCCAGAAAAAAAAAAAACAAGAAAGGATTATCCCAAGCAAGTACAAATCAAGAATGGGTGAAAAATTCTAATTAGAGAAGAAAACTCTAAATCTCTTAGAAGCCAAGAACTATTTCCTTAGGAACAGATGGGATACTACAAAGGAACCAGAGATTAAATATTCTATTAAATGTTCTATGGACTCCTTCACATAGATACACAAGTAAAGATGACCAGCTAGAACTTATCTACCACAGCTCTGTACGAGCCTAGGATTTAGCCTGCAAGACCTGCTGGAAGGGATGGATGATAGAGATGGATGGTGAAAGAGAGGGAAATCCGTGTGAGCAGTATGACATGATATATATGTTGCACAAACTGTAGAAAAAGAATCCCAATACTAAAAGCCATTCTTATCAAAAACAGACACTCCACACTCAACAAGATCTCTTTGAATTTGGGAGCTATAATACTCAAATGCATCAGATATCGGTGCATAGTTCTACAATGTAATGATTCAAAGTCATGTGATCCTGATCTGTGACTTCTACACTTTCAGATAAGTACCAAGTGCATTCAAACCCAACATCAGTTGTAAGCAATGAACGCTCTCATTCAAAATATTCATTGATCACATGAAATAGTTCGTATTTCATGGTGTGGTCACCCCTATTTCCTTGACAATGACTAATGAAGGTCAAATGTACATGAACTAGAGTTACAACATCAAAGATTTTGGACAATTATTAAAAAGTCTTCATTCTCAGTTATGACATCTTGCTCATGAACATGAAAAGCTTATAAAACAAACCTCAACCTCAAATCCTTGTCTGTCATCTTTAATAAAATATGCCTACAAGAAAATCTGCTGCTGAAATACATTGTGTATGAATATATATATATATATATATATATATATATATATATATATATATATATATATATATATTATGTGTATGATGATCATGTTGTTTGGTTTCCTTAATGAGTCAAGAAACACATTGTTCCAGTAACTCAAAGCTTTATAACAAAATTTCATTTCTGATGATCAAGAAATAAAATTTTGTTATATTAAATTTAATAAACAAAACTATATGAATATTCAATGATAAACAGAATATTATTTGTCAATTTGTAGAGACAATTTTTTACATGAGAAACTAACTGTTGTTTCCATATGATATTGGCAAACTCTTGAATTGTGATTTGTAATTAAATTTAAAAAAATAATATATATATATATAATCTCAATTTATCTTAACTGTTTTCATTTATATTAATTGCTATCTTAATGTTTACCTTTAGTTCAACATTCAGAAAGTATTGAACTGAAACAAGAACATGCATTTTTCACTATTTCCAAAATTACTTCAATATTATTCATTAATGTACACAGACTGATGTCCACATATTGATTGTTATAATACAAGGGAAGATCTGAAGGTAAAGCTTCTTATTTTTTCTCACAAAAACTACAGCAGATACAGGAAGTAATATGACAACATACGATTGAACAAGTTTTCAGCTATTAAAAACTATTTTTTCATATAGTCATTGCCATTGGCTATATGTTTCTGCCACTAGTGAACAAAATCCTCCATTTTGCACTCATAAGAGTTGCTTAACAATATGAGTGGCATGTGTTGGTGGTATTGCAGTAAAGATTGAACATTCCTACTAATAATTACATTGTTATGGACTGCAATTTAGTTGCAGTAGATGGTATGTACAAATGTTATTTAATTCCTTTATGTAGAAAAAATTGCACCTATAAATCTATAGTGACTTTCTGAATATTTGCAAACACTAAACTGGAGATGTGAGCCCAATTAGGCAATGGTTAACATGTTTCAATTGTGGTGACAGCAACGTTTAGGTGAAGACAAGTTCAATATAGCTTTTAACTCAGCTCATCTTAGTAAATTAGGCTGATGAAAGATAGGCAACATAAACTGCATTTTATTGATAATGATGCCATCATTGTTTCTGTTGAAGATTTTTACTCATCCCTAATGAAAATTTATAATCAATGTTAGTCACTCTGTAGGAAAAAAATGTTGTAGCTGAAAACTTACTCATTACAATGTTGTCATGATTTCTGTGGAAATGAATGAAAGGCATTACTCATCATCGCTAGATTTTGATCATTGTATTCTAAGATACAACAACTGATATGATGAAGGTACTCTCAGTTTTCCTTCTCCTAGACAGGTTGCCATACCAAGGTTAAAAAGCTCAGGTTGCTCAACTAATAACTGGAATAATTAGATTCATACTTTTCCTTAGAGTATTAATGCTTTGTGAAATGTAAACAACCTCAGCCAGGATTTGAACTGGGATGCTGAGTCCACTTTCGATGACAATACCCATAACACCATGAACTCCTCTACTATCATTACCCATTCGCCTGGGGCTTTAGAACTCACTGACTGCATCTCTGTAGAAGGGTAATACTTCCCCAATGAGCGTCCTGGATATGACACTAAACAATCTGATGGTGAGGTTCCAGTTATCCTGGAGCTTTGGGGAATGCAGAGTGCCTCTCGATTGCCATTGCTCCCAGGTCTACTCTGGCCCAGAGTGGTAGCATCTGATAGAATCCTTTCTATGGGTCAAATAGAACAAAATTGTAATTATGCTAAACTGAATTGTTTGAAATTAACTGTTTTTACATTTAACTCTTTATACTGTGTACTTATGCTAGACTGCACTGCTTGAAATAGAACTGTTTTGACACTTAACTGTGTAAACAAAAAAACTGTACTTATACTAAACTGAATTGTTTGAAACTTTTATCAAAATTATTTAATTCAGTGTTAAATGACCTGGAAAGAGTTGACACACGATAAAACAACCAATCAACTAACCTCTACTATCAGAGTATAACTGTAGCACTATGTGGTTGGGCTGCCAAAGCAGACGATTCAATTGTCTGTTTTGGCGCGAAACCAGACAAAGGATTCTTGGACATGAAATCTTGCCGTATGTGGAAGTGGGAAGGGGACGCGAGAGAGGCAGTTGACGGGGGACCCGGACGAGGGCAGTTGATGACGCGACCCAACAGAGAGAGCAGTTGGCGCTGGACAGCAGAGAGGTGAGCAGCAGAGGGTTGGCGTGGAACCACGGACAGGGGCAGTCAACACCGGACTCCAGAGACAGTAGGAGACAAGATAGGGTCCAGTGAAGAAGATCGACTCAAGATGTCTGCATTCGAGGTGCTTGTGGAATTTTCGCTAGTAACCCACGCTAGCGATAGTCCGCACATGCATATAGTGTTGCAATACCTCTTTTCTGCCCTTGGTTAACCCCAAGCTTTGTTCGTGTTTGTTCGTTTGTCCTTCTATTTTCTCCATTCCCTCGATCGTATTCTTGTGTAGGTAAAGAAATGTACGTTACCCCCTCGAACCACTAGTTGATCACCGGCCGGCGTAAGAAGTGACATGGTTAGAAGACTGATCTAAAATATGGTGGGGGTGAGGGTGTAACGGTTACATAACTGGCTATAATAATGATAATCCCTCAACTCAGAACTTAAGACAAAAATGAATTGAATATTAATCATCTTTTTTTTTTAACAGGTAAACTAATAAATATGAATATCAAATAAAGATTGAATAAGTAAAAATTAAAGGGCACTTTTTTTTTTGTATGAGAACTCACATTCAAGAGACAAAAGAAGATGTTAGTTCAAATCTCACTGATAACCTTTTCTTCATATTTTTTTCAACATGTGCTTCTCACTATTGTAGAAATAACTGCAATTAAAAAGCAACTAAAATTAAAATGAAGAAAAATACTGTTTAAAATCCATAATCAAAAATGATTGTCAATCTTCATCAACCAAAAACAAGTGAATTAATAAAAGATTCCATTAACTTTGAGAAACAGCAGTAACAATAAACATGGCATAAAAATTAGAGACAAGAGTATTTTGGATGGCTTGGCAAAGCATTTGGTACAAAAAGCCAGGCTTCCTGAAGGCAAAAGGAAACATGTATTTGAATCTCACCAAGAGATTATCTTTTATCATTGTTTCTGATACAAACTGTTCCCTCCCTGTGGTCAAGATACGAACCTGAATAAAGTGTAATTAAAAAGTAATCAGAATTAAGATGAAGAAAAATACTTGGTACAATTAATAACAAAAATGATTAAGTAGCATTTAATTCTGTACAAAAATGTTTAAGATATGCTTCATTACTTATGGTAAATCAATATACACATAAGTAGGAAGTTAATAAGTTAGTATAAAAATATGAACATTTTCTTGCAACCTAAAGAATTGTTCTTATCATGAATAATTATCAAGTCTTCACTTATGATGCAGAATGACTTACTTCCCTCAGTCAAAATCAGCAGCTTCATTGAACATATTAAAGGTCAGACTGTTTAACTCAGTCTGTTTAATTAACATTCATCTTTATTTTCATAATGAACTGTTTTCTTTATAAAGATAGAAACAATGTGTTGCTTTGTATAATTTGTTTCTTGACTGAATAATTCATTTGAGACACAAGATAAAAATTTTGTGTTCAAAATTATAGAACAACTTGCTTTTGGTTATTTGACATTCAATGTCAGTTGAATCAATTTTTTTTTCTTATCTCATCACTTTGAAGTATTGCATTTTAATACTCACTTGTGTTCTTTACCCTTTCCAGACAGAATTGATTTCTAAATTTTGCTAATTTTAAGTTGGCTCAAATTTAAATTCATGAGGTACCTTATAATCTCATATATATATATATATATATATATAATTATCCCTATATTCAATGACAAAGCCATTTTTACTCATGAGTATCTAGTCTTAGTCATGGAAACTAAAATGCAATAAAATTAATGGGAAATACAAAATATACTATTAGTACTGTCTGATTCTGACTCTTCATTGTAACTAAATTCATCTAATTCTCGCTTTCTCTCTTCAAATTCATCATCAAAGTCAAGAATGGCTTGCAAGACTTTCTGAGCATTCATAGGTCTAGGCCTGGTTGTTATGGTATTAAAATTTAATCATCTGTTGATGAAAACTTACAAAATAAATTGCTCATCTCGAAACACATTAATGCTTCATGGAATACACCAGAAAGGCACTCGTTGTATAATAATCATTTTTGTATGAAATGGATTCAATAACCCAAGTTCAAATCCTGGATGAAGTTTTTTGCATTTCACATAACACTAATACCCCTGGGAAAAGTATGAATCCAACTATTTTCTCCCCAGCTAGGTCAGTCAACCTGGAGATTTTAACCTAGGTATGGAAACTAGTCTCGGAGAAGGAACATTTTGAATTGACCACCTATACTATGCTTTAAAAAATTTACTTTATGTGGGATCCTATTCATAGTGGAGGTGTTGGGTAAATACCTATGTGAAAGACACCAAGTTGCTTGGTCATATTAAGTAGAGTATAATTGTCTACAGCCAAATGATATTATAAGACACAAGTGTAACGTACATTTTTGGTCGGCTACATTTGGCTGGTCTGTGTAAAAGAGGTTAAGTGACTGCTTTTTTAATGACAACTACACTAAGTATTTTGAATAATTTGAAACACACTCTTCCCATGCTTAACATATACATTCCAAATGAAGAACTCATTTGCCAGGTGTCCTAACAACAAATATATATAAATATCAGTTAAAGGTTCTTGAAGAACAGAAAATAATTGTCATTCAACAAATAGACATGCTGCATTACCAGTGCATTTTTGATCATTTCTTTTATAGCTTATCAACACTTTTAAAAACATTAAAAAAACTTTTTTCCTCAAAATCTTTCCTCCTGACAATGAACTAAGGTCAATACTTGGTGGGAACAATAAAAAAAATAACGAAAAAGAAATATTCGTGTTTGTCTTATAACTTTTGTTCATCATGCAGTGCAAGAGAGTAAGTTTATCATATTTACCAACCCCTCCACTCGTGTAGGATATGACACAAGGTCAATTTTTTAAGCAGAGTTTAACAGGTTTGAATTCAGAGTTTTCCTTCTCCTAGACTAGTTGCCTTACCAAGGCTAAAGAACCCAGTTCGTCCTACTATTTTACCCATAGCTGGACGGAGAATAATTGGATTCATACCTTTCCCAAGGGTATTAGTGCTATGTGAAATGCAATCAGTCTTGTCCAGGATTTGAACTTGTGTCGCCATGTACATTTCCTACGACGATAACCATTACACCACGGGAGTAAGTTTATAGACCCTCCCCCAAAAAAAATCGATATCAAAATATTTGCTGTAAATTTTCATAACTTTAGAACTTTTATGGTTTTAGTAGTTTTACTGCCATTTTAGATTTTATCTAACAGTGAGCATATTAATTTTATTTATATATTCAGCTATTTTACTGACACTGAAAGATGCTCAGATTAGTTAAAATCACAGATTCAACCTATTTGACTGATTCCAGTAACAAGTAGCATCTATTCTTTTTGAATTCTCCTTACACCAAATGTATATTTTAACTAAACAGATTATTTAAAAGGACATCTGCATGATTGACCAAACTCCCTTATTAATGTTTTCCTCTCAGCTACACACTTGAACTTTTTAATCAAAGTTTAATTAGCATCTAACCCTGTCTTAGTTTGTATTTCTGCTTCATTGTTCCTTTCTAATACAATTTTATTACATCTTTATCTGTCATTTGTCACTTTAAATCCCTTTGCCAGTAATGCTCGAGTTGGTTTGCTTAGAGTGACTTTGAATATATATATATATATATATAATAATATTGATAATATAGTTTGCTATATTTACATATAAAGAGTGCTCAGTATCATTGATAGAGTATCGATATCTTGGTTAGAATAGTGGAGACACAGAATCCATGGCCTTTGGTAACTGCCAGTTTCTCACCTATAGGATCATTAAACTAATAAGTGTATAGATAAGAAACTGGTTGACACCAAAATGCTATCCTAACTTATGTACTCATATATTTTTTATTCCAGTCCACCATGAGCAAGATGCAACACAATGTCTATTTTTCAGTGGACTTTGACAGGTTTCAATTCAGAGTTTTCCTTCTTAACCAGTTGACATACTAGGTTTAAAGAGGCCAGTCTACTCTACAATTAACCCATAGCTGGAAGAAGAATACTTGGATTCATTCCTTTCCCAAGGATATTTGTGCTACATGAAATGCAAACAGCCTAATCCAGGTTTTAAACTTGGGTCACCATGTCCATTTTTCTACAATGATAAACATTACCCAACAATATGTAAAATAGGGTAAACTGGGCTCTCTAATCTTAGTAGTGGAACTGCAAAAGAAAAAACTATGATTTAAAAACCTAAGGAATATTGTTTGGGAGATTCTATGGTGCACCATTCTTCTGTTATCAGCTCATTCAAAAAGTGTAACTCATTCTACTCAAGACTTCACCTTAATAAACAGATCACTTGTAAGGCAGTCTAATCATTCACATCTTTAATCAAACTACTTAGGTTTTCATATGTCAAGATCTATGGAAGAGTCTATCATATATATATACATATATATATATATTTACCAACTCCTGTTTGAGCAGGATGTGATTCAAAGTCTATTTTTAAGCAGTGTTTGACAGGTTTGAATTCAGAGTTTTCTCTCTTCTAGACCGGTTCCCATATCAAGGTTAAAGAGCCTAGTCTGCCCTACTATTTACCCATAGCTGGAAGAAGAATTGTTGGATTCATACCTTTTTCAAGGGTATTTGCTCTCTCTCTCTCTATATATATATATATACACACACACACACATGCCATAGTACCTGTACTTTGCTATAAGATTTTATAAATATTTTCTATTTATTTCATGGTAATGAAACTTAAATTCTCAATTTTTATCAAATTTTGATCACTAAAGAACCTTAGTATATATTACACTAGATGTTTGATAGTTAGAAGCAAGTGCTGAAATAATCACTCACTTCTAGATTTTGAAATGTTTTATTATTTACAAAATCCTTCTTCATATTATCAAAATGATGAACCATGGAGATTCTGATTATCATGCAGGACTTTTTTTTTCAACATTATTTGTTTCCAAAAAGAACGAAACAAAGAAAAAAAATAACTTTTCAACATTTTGTATATAGATACTGGTCCCACTTCTACTAGAACTGGAAAATAGAGAAGACTATTATCAGATATGCATACCTATGCTGCTTGATATTTATCTGCCCTCCCACCAAGCCAGATTTGACACTAGGTTATTTTATAGTAGGGGGCTATGTATGAATCGAGACTTTTGCACAACTGTCACAAAAAATATTTGATTATGTGTATGTGCTGTTCATATTTTCATTGATATGTATTGCAAATTGGTATATTTATAAAAACTCGATAAAATTATGATAATTATTTTCTTTTTCTCAATAATCTCGATTTTTGCCGTTCAATTATGGCTGTTAAAAAATTTTCAGAATGAAAAAAAAAATAGTGGATGCTTACTCCTCTGTATAAAGTTCATACTTTAAAACTTAAAATGAAATAAATTGTTGTCAATTGCTGCTTATTTTTTTTATTTAGGTTCTGTGAAATATCATGAAATATACCTCACAAAAGTATATGAAATATGACCTAGATAAACAGAAAAACATATGCACACAAAAAGTTAAATGCAAAAAATTTGATATTTGGTTTTACTTTTTTAAAAGGTCGATAGCCACATTTTGCCATCAAGAATAATTAAAGCAACAGCTTATAAATAAAACATCTTATGAGACATATAAGATTGAAAATAGATAATAAAAAATTGATCTTCAATTTAAGTTTTTAATAACCTGTTTTGATTCTTTTTTAATGATTGATTTTTAAAGTAAAATATGCAAGTTATCTAACATTCTTAACTCAGCATGCCTATAATTGTCTGTATATACAGTACTCAACTGTGAACATCATTTAGGTTGAAAATAAGCTGTCATTTTGATGATAGTTTTTATATATATATATATATATATATATATATATATAATATATATATATATATATATATAATACTTGGAAAATCAAACAGATACTGCTGCTTTATATATAGATATCTATAATCTGTCATATAATATGACAATGTGAAACCACTTTAAGTAAATCTTTCTCTTTCTTTGGTTATATCTCATCAACTGGGAATTTATAAGTCCAGCATAACTAACACTGTTGCTCTATCATGTGACATTGTTTGAAGTCTTGTCTTTACATGCAGTGATTGTCAAGAGAAACTTAATGACAAAAACTCTAACAGAAATAAGTCAATGTTTTGGATTTAAACCAGGATAAGTTATTTTCCTGTAGATTTATGAGGGGTGCTCTAAAACTAATTTTATTTTCCCAGAAATTATCACTGGTATATAAAGCGCAATTTTCAGGGGCACTTTAGAATGACATATATATTCCCCCAACTACATTAGAATTAAGATGGATATTATTAGGTATTATTATACGGCATTGGAACTTTGTAACCAGAATTATTAATGTGTTGTAATCCAAAAATAAGAACACTTCTTATATATCTATGCAATGTTATTTTTAGTTTCCGAATTTCAATAATGTTGTCTGATAGTAAATAATACCTAATGATATCCGTTTTTGTTATATAATTATCTGTTAAAAATAACAAATCCTGGTATCTATGGTTAGAATAAAAAATAGGATTTTATTAAAAGTTCTTTGGATATAATCATTGATTGGTGATGCACATGTGTGTGTGTGTGTGTGTATATATATATATGTGTGTGTGCGTGGGGGTTGTATATATAGATATGTATGTGTGTTGGTGAGTGTAAATATATATATATATATATATATATATATATATATATATATGTGTGTGTGTGTGTGCGCGCACGCATTTGTTTGTTTGTGTGTGTATATATATATATATATGTGTGTGTGTGTGTCTGTGCATTTAATCATGTATATATTTTCACTAGGGTGATTTCACTGCCCGGGAAGAACCCCTCCCTGGATTGATTCAGGTGGAGTGCCATACTCACTAACTTGGCACTGCAGTTTGGTGAGGTCACTTGATTTGCAATTAGCCTCCATCAAGACCATTCCTCTATTTACCACTGGATGATGCATCTAATAGAAGATGGCAGTCCTTAATTTGCTATTTTTAAACAGAATTCAGCAAGTTTCCTTATCCTAGACTGGTTGCCATACCAAAGCCAAATATTCCTGTCTGTCCTACTTTTTACCCATAGCTGGGGTGAAAAGAAAGATTCATGCCATTCTCAAAGTTATCAATGTAAAGTCAAATGCAAACAGCCTTGTCCAGGTATTGAAGTTGGGTCACTGTTTCCATTTCTTGGAATGATGCTGTTCTGATAGAAAATTGCTGCTGCTATGGTTTGAAAAATCTATCCAAAACACCATCATGCTAACATAACATAAAATGAGAATGAAAAGCTCTCTGTAACAGTCACAAATTCATGACTCTTGAGAAAATATTGCAACAGAAAATGCAGTGTGTACACTGTCCAAACCATGATTATAACTGATGATATCGGGGGGAAAAAATGGTAAGACATTAGCTACCATTACCACATGCACAAGTTCATTTGCATCACACAGTTGACAATCAAAAATGGGGGAGGTATTTCTGTTGCATACTGTGTGTGTGTGTGTGTATATATATATATATATATATATATATATATATATATATATATATATATATATATATAAGTTAATATGTTAGCCAACTGTCGCTGAGGGCAACCCAAAAGCTCCCTTTTTAATAGCTATTAAATTGAAGTGTAGGGGAGGGCACAACTCCTTTCCCTGGATTGTTCCACTTATCCTTGGTCCATACTTGATATTGATGAGAGTTAAGCAAGTAAGCGTTACGTACCATTTTTTTTAGTCTTTGGTACGACTCAACCTGGGATTGAACCCCGGTCTCCCAGACCATTAGCAAACACTTTTACCATTATGCCAATAATGGGCCAGTGTCTCAAATATATATATATATTAATTAAATTTTAAGTATTTGTTGTTGAAAAGCAGAAAATCATTGTTTTGTTACAATTTTCCTATCACAGTAATGAATAAACTTCATCTTTTGTTTTATTGAAGATGATTTTTGCCTTTTGCTCTACAAATATATAACAATCTATTTTTTGGGATGAGTATCGAAGGTAATTCTGGTTTATTTATAAAGAATTATTTTCCTGAAAGCAAAGAGCTTAACTTCAAGTCCTAGCTGCAAAAAGCAATGCAGATCTGTGATTTCTTTGTGTCTAGTCGGCATAAAGATGTACAAACCAAGGGGCTGTCGAGGGTAAACACAGACTAGTTCTTTGGGAAGATTTAGGGTGGTTGTTGGTAGAAATTTTCTCTTGAAAATCTCTATTCTGTCTTTGATCAGTTCTTGTGAAAAATATCATAGGAAAATTCCTCTGACTTTTCTATCTTGTCTTGATCTTTATTCAAAGAAGAATCATGAGAGTTCAAGACTAGTGTGTTGCATGAAAAGTTTTCTAATATATTTAGATCAGATAATGTATATATGCAATGGAAAAGTTTCAGCCATTATTATTTTTTTTCCCATTTTACATTAATTAATGTTTGCTTCTTTTTTTTTCCTTTTTTGAGTCTAATAATTTGCTTTTAAACATTTAATTATAATTTTTTCCCCTATCATTAATATTATATTGAGCAATAGTGACCCTGGCCCATTAACCCAAACTTGTTCCCCAATGATACTTGTATCAGAAAAATAAAGTCTAAAAAGTTTGGCTTTGGGTTACTCTTACTTTGAACTTGGACTAGATTCCTTCAACTGTTTTCTCTGGTGATGCTGCCAGTCAATTACTTAATCAATAACATTAAAAGATTTTTTTAAATTTCTTTTCTTAAATTATGGATACTTTTTGACTTAATCTTCTTTTTTAGAATTTATGGAGAAAGTAAATAAAACAGAAATTATAGATAATCGATATTTGATTAAATGGAACAGAATATCTATATTAATAATTGGGAAGCCTCTGTAGATAATTAAACAGCTTGATGCAAAACTTCTAAGTTTGTTATGAATACTTATTGCACCTAGTGGTGGGGCTAACCTCATAGTATAGTGCTGGGCTATGGCCTTGAAGCAAGCAAGTTTAAACATGTCGTGTTATGTTCACTTTAAGACTAATACCTCTAGGAAAGGCATGAACCCACTTATCTCCCATTGCTATAGATTAGATAGTATCACTGCTGTTATTCTACAAGGATGGCTTTCGTATTAAATAACCATGAAGATTGATATGCCATTAAATAAAAAAGCTGAAGCTCTAATTTCACCCAAAGGAAGATTTTGACATAAATAAGCTGTTTCTCATTGTAAAAGAGTGATCATGAGAGGAGCTTCAAACAATGTAAAATGAATATCTCAGACATAGAAGAAGAAATTTTTAAAAATAAAATAAACGAATTATTTGCCTCACTAAAATAATTATTCTCACTTAATGAAACATTAGTCTGTGACCATCCAAGTAAAACAAATAAGACATGTTGGGGCACTGCTGCAGGAGCAAGAATGAACTCATAAGTGACATTTACATATGTATAATATTACGAACGGGCGCTGTCGTTGAGTTGCAGCGGCCACAAAGTTGGAGAACGCGCAAGTACATCAGCTGTCATCAATCAGTGGGTACATGGGTGTGACGATCAAAAATGTCACGAACCTCGCTCGTGCTGGCAGAATGACCTGTAGAATTCAAGCGTGATTTTTCATGTGCTACACTATTATTTTCACTGGTGTTCATCAAGCCTTCTGGAACCTTCGAATTGATCCATCAAATTGCTATATAAGAAATCAAGTAACGAGATTTTGGGCAGTTCAAGGCAGGTTTCTAAACAGGTTCAACAGAGGTCCATGACACCCCGACCCATGCCATACCCAGCCTGTCAGCGATACAACTGATATGAAAGTATCAACAAGCCAGCTACAATGACACCGCCGTCATTGCCAAGAAGAGGAGGGAGGAAGAACACCATCAAACAAACTTTTTTAACTACAGCTCACTGTATTCCCCATGAATAAAAGCGACTTCTATTTTCTTCCTTAAAATTCGAGTTTTGAGTGCTTCTTTTCTGCAAACTCCTTTCTTTCTGACACAATGTATTTTGGTTCTATGCTACATATGGACACCTACACATGGGTTTGTCCATGTTGGCCAACCAGCAAAGACTTATATCAACTCTATGTGGACACTGGATGTTGTTTGGAGGACCTACCAGGAGTGATGGATAATAGGGATAGATAGCAAAAGAGAATCAGGAAACTCCCAAATGATGAATAAAACATTACTTAAAAGTAGTGTTTCTAGGTACATTTACTGTAAACATCTTTGCCATGGGAAAACTTGCCTCAGGAATTTTCACCGTAGAAAAGTTTGGTGTATAGGATTTTTGCAATGTAATAATTTTAACGCATTTTCTTTTTTAATAAACAAAATATTTTGGGTTCTGTTCAAAAAAAAAAAAATGATGAGAAAAAATATTTAAGTTATGTTAAAATATATGAGTGGAGGGAAAAATAAAAATGGAGGGGATAATTTTTAAGTAAAAAGATAATAGGAAATTTGTTAAAAATAAAGATACTTCAAATGAATTTATAAAATGTTTTTTGAAAAAAAAAGCAAACTTACAAAATTGTTATTGAAAGATTCTTACAAAAAAAAAAACCAAAGCAAATTTACAAATTATTTCTTTATTAATTTGATATATTTTCAGTCTTTTATTTTTTAAATAAATGTTTACTTTTTTTAATGTCTTTTCTGATGTTTGACCCTGTAAAAGAGACATGTTAAGTAATACTCATTAAAATAAAGTTCTGTATATACAAAACTTTTTTTCTATCCTTTCTAAAAATAAATCAATGTTTGGAACACAATAAAATAATTCCCAAATTATTACAAATTGTGATAACATTTACATGGGACAAAAAAAAAAAGAAACATGGTACTTTGTTAATCAAGATGTAAAAATCATATATACTTGATAAGAAGTACCTTGTTAAAATCGAAGTAACAATAGTGTGAACCAGATATACTTGATAACAAGGTACTTCACATATTAAATTGGATATTACTCCAATAGGGACGTTCAAGATAAGGGCATCGAAAAAAATTCGGCAAAAACTGTCTTAAGGCAAAAATCTTATACAGCAAAGTTTCCTACAGCAAAAATTCCTGAGGCAAGTTTTCCTATGGCAAAAATGTTTATGACGAATGTTCTGGATACGAAAAGTAGAAGTTCTTCAAGCTGTAGGTATACAATAATTGTATGACATTATTACTTAATTAGAAATAACAATTTATGTAAGTAAAATCAGTAAATCAATTGTCAATTACTTAGATTAAAAAATGTCTCAGCAAAATCCTGTGAAATTTATCACAAAATGATATAATTTTTATAAGATAAAACAATTTCTGCATAGTTTCTTTTTCTACTATGTAGACTAATCTTTTATCAAATCAAAATTGTACTATGGAATCATTTTTACCGTTATTATAATCAATTACAAACAAAATATTGACCACTTACCCTGTATAGACAGGTATGTCAGTTAGTACCTGGAATTTGTTAATATTTCAAGGATTATTCAGAGCATTCTTAGAATGGAATGATTGCAATTGTGTTGGAATTTGTAAATTCAGCAGTTAACATCTGCTTGAATATGATTGGCTTTTTTGAAGTTGTGTTGTTCTCCCCTGCCTATACTGTTATTTAAGTGAAACCAGCCTGGGTTCTCCCCCTTTTGTTTTTTTTTCTTTTTCAGACTTGAACAGAAAGCTCTGCCTAGCTTGCTCTTTTTGCTTTGTGAGCTCTTGTTTATTCACCTTTGACTTTAGGCAATTTTTTTCTTAACCAAGGTCACTTAGGCAAATAGGCCTGTTAGTCGCTTGGACCAAGCCTCTTTTCCTTATAGGTTTTTTTTTTTTTGTTACTTGTTGCAACAAGAAGCCTACTGCAGGCTATTTGTAATTTTGGTATGCTGTCCACTTCAAAAGAAAGTGAGTCTAAGGTCTGGAGGTGGAATTATTAGACTCTTTTGCCAACTAGAAAAGCATTGGCTCAGTCAGTAGATTCTGTAAACTCAACTGAAGAAAATTCAAGTTGAAACAGAAAGATATTCATCTCTAGGCGGAGGAAGTGGTGGTCTATTCGAAGTTCACCTAAAGAAATAGTAAACTTGGTTTTCAACAAGTCTACCCAAGTAACTAGAAGGACACAGTTGTCCAGGTTGATTCTATGAAAGAAGGAGATGCCGAGAAAAAGAATAAACCCTAAAAACTGCCTTCAAAATGAACTTTGACAAAAAATACCAAAGAATGGTATTTTATCATTAACAAAAGTTAAACTGACAGTAGAGGGATGATGGCATTGCTTTGTGTAAGTCGGTCATTAGATATTTTTATACCTTTTTTCTTTTTTGGAGGGTATTATATTGTCATTATTTGAATATATGTTATTTTTGTTACCTTAAATTCAATGTTTTCAACAAGCATAGGAAAACTGGATTTTGTAAAGTTTATTTCTCGTGAAATAAATTACTTTGTGGGAACTGGTTGTTTTTGTTTTTAAGAAATATAGATGTGCTTCTATTTCAGCTAACAGAAGTTAGCTTTCCCATACCCCTTTTTATCTTCTTTATTTTTTATACCTTTCTCTTCTCCTTCACTTAGCTTGATAGTTAATGCTAGATTTCTTGGGCTAAGCAAAGATAAAGTCTACAAGGTAATTTGGATAAAGTTGTACTTTATAGTGACTAGCATTTGGATAATTTTGTTAAATTTTTGTGTGTTGGCTGTTGTAATTCAAAACCTAAAACCTATTATATTTATTGAATTGAGAACATTTCTCATAATTGATGTAGGATATGGTTGGAATTATTTGTAAAAGAAATGTAAGAAAATAGTTCAAAATACAGAGAATGTGATCAGAAATGAAGGAAAATGTAAAAAGTTAATGTCTTTTCATGTCAATAAATTCCTAGAAAGAATTATGGCTAAAAAACCATCTAGAATTTTTTTAAAACTCAGAATTCTTTGAATGTTATTTACCACCTGCTTTGGAATTTGTACATTTTTTATAATGCATCAGATTAAAAGCAGATGACCCAAGATGCACATGTAAAGCATTCTTTAACCTTGTACAGTAATATCTCACTTTACATTATTTTGGTCTCAATCAAATTTGCCTTTGTCTCTTTTCTAGACTAAATTTAAGTTCAGCAAATGTCATTATGTCTGACGTTATGTTGCTCAACAGTATCACCAATGTCAAAATAAAAGGACATGAAATAAATTGTTCCTTAAAACTTCATAAAAAATAAGAATAAAAGATAAAAGATGCGAAAAAGAATTGAAAGACAATAAAAACATTAAAAAAATGATTATCCAGTATAATAACATATTTACAACAAAAAATTGTGAACAAATTTATGCTAATGTTCATTATTCTTTTGAAATATTTGACTAAAATGTATTTTTAGCATTCTTTAAAGTTTAGCAGTAACTGCGTTTTTTTTACAAATAATTTACACTAGTTAGTTCTCATTTTAAGCAATTTTAATGCAATACTTCCAGTTTACATCAAAAACCCAGTTATGTCATAGATTTTCAGACCAATAAATGATGTAGAATAGGTTATGATGTTTTTTTTCTAATAGCTGTACACACAGATTATGCATAATAATTACATGACTTTAAACTATGAATAAATTTTTTAGATAAATTGTTGTCACTTCCTATTTCTGTTTTAAAGCACATTATCATCAAATTGTACTGATGGAATGGAATCTCTTCTCTCTCTTTTGCCATTTATCCCTATCATCAATCCAGCTTCTAGTGTCTGTAGAGAGATGATAAATATAATTCTTTACTTGTCAATTAACACTAGTGGGTCCATGTGTGAGACTGAATAGAGAATGGTGCTTATGAGTTTGTCCTTACTTTGATTAGCAGTATCCAGCATATCTTGTTTAATAAATTGTTCCTCTTTGTAGGTAAACAAATCTATCCTATTTTAGCTAAAAATTTAGTTAACTTCTTTGGTAGGCGGAGGTTTGATGTAAAATAAGGCTAATGCTGTTGTTCATAAGAAAGTCAAGGTTGATAACAAGAACTGAAGGTATGAATATATATAAAAGCTATCAATGAAACAATCACTTTTTAAAACCAAAACAAAATACATTATTGAAAATGTACAATAAAACATCCATATTCAATCTTATTTTTTCTAATAACCAGTTTTTTTAACAATTTTTGAAATAGAATGTTTTAACTAAATACATATTAATGAAAAACTGCTACCTATATATATATATATATATATATATATGTATCATAAGGCACAAGTCTTTAAATTTGTAACATGATTAAGTAGCTTATGGTAGGTCCAAGTTATAAAGAGAATGGGTGGCTGATTTCTGAGGAAGGAGAGAGAGAAGAAAAAATATGAAGTAAAAGCAGACACAGAGTCTACAGAATGGCCAGCTAGTCATGGGTGAATGACTATGGTAAATAAAAATGACTAGAAAGAAAAAAAATGAAGGTCCTAAATCTTCTACTCAGGTGTAGAACCACTGGAAATGGATATGTTCAACCCTCTGACATCAGTCAGAAGTAAGGAGATGACTCAGGTTTGAAAGTTAGTTGAATACCAGCCACGGAGATGTAAAAATGGACGAAAATTGCGACTCCCATTTCAGGGTGAGCTCCCAAAAGGAGTCTCACATCAGATGTGCAGCTGTGGAGACAAAACCAGCAAACAAGTTTGTTAGAACTGCAACAGAAAACCAGAAAGAAACTTGAAGGTCTGTTTCTGCACCCTCTCTCTCTCTCTCATAACATATTGTTTCTCTTTGTCCAGCTAACGTTTTCATACTTTGTTTCTTTCTCCCCGATAGCAATTTAAAATGTGTAGCAGCAAATAAACTTTTGTCTTAGATAGAGTTTTGTGTGTTTGTCACCTTTTCCCATTGTGAAGTTACAACAGGGCCCAACTACCACTTAAGACATGGTAGTACAAATTTAGGTCACACACAACTTATTTGTCATGAAATCACTGTAATACCAGTTAAGTGCTACAGAACTTTGGAGTGAGGCCTTAGCACATGAAAGCAAGCATTCGGAAGATATAATCATCTTTTTTATCTATATTCCACATCAAAGAGATCATTCTGCTAGAGTCCTATATATACTTTGGTGGGTAGGGGCTTGAGGTATGTGGGGCTTGACCTCAAAATTGAGGATTACTTTAGCTCTTTATATAAAACTGATTCCTTTTTTTTTTGTGTATGTATATATTTTTGAGCAATAACATCTCTTTTCTTCACTTCTCAGCCATTGAAAAATTCTTGCTAAAGGAATTTCTTCCAAGA
The DNA here is from genome assembly GCA_963585895.1 of Sepioteuthis lessoniana. Taxonomy (NCBI): domain Eukaryota; kingdom Metazoa; phylum Mollusca; class Cephalopoda; order Myopsida; family Loliginidae; genus Sepioteuthis; species Sepioteuthis lessoniana. Next base: position 60,790,538 of record OY757920.1, read on the forward strand.
TGAAACTGTAGTGGCATCTCATAAATATCAGAATATAATTTACTTACACTTTTTTCGAAAACTTCACGTGCTCAGGAAGTGTGAGTAATTTGTTTAAGGTAGAAGCACAATACATAGAAGATTATTAGCTTTTCGTCTCTTTTAGCCTTTTTTCTCCTTTTATTCATTTCACACAAAATGACTTTGTAAAGAAATATTTGTCATGTTTTTAAAAGCAATACAAAACTTGTCCTGCATAAAAATGTGATAATGTGAGAACAATGCAAATTCAACTTTAGTTTCGCTTACTAACTTTGTTTCTTTGTATTCTTTTTCATCTTAAATTTGTTCAAAGCTGTAGTTTGACTGGAGATGTTTCAAACTTACTATTCATCATTATTATACACCAATGTACTGAGTTGTCCTCATTATTATGTACTGGGTTATCTTCTTCATTTTTACAGTTGTTATTATTAGTAAAATAATCTTTAAAATTTTGCTTTTTTGAGCAGCATTTTGTCTGAATTTCAGAGATGAAAAGTTATCATTTTTGTACAGTGGGCCCTTAGTGTACTTTGGAATATACACAGTCAAAAAAATGTTTCAAAACTCTCAGCATTCCATGTGAAACTATAAATAATTTCTGAGAGAAAACTGCTTCCACTATCATACTCAAAAAATCTGAAATCCACCTCTCTGACATACATTATACTACAGTATCCAACACCCCATCTTGCACCATCAAACAGTCCAAGTTGATACTGACACTAAATAAATACCCACCATAACATATCCAAAGAGGAAATGTAGAGAATAATTGAAAACTACCCCAATTACTGTTGCATATTCACTGATGGCTCAAAAGATGACAACAAAACTGGATGTACAGCTGTACTAAAAAAAAAGCCCTAAAACAAACCCTCCAAAGAGACACATCCATTTTAGTGCCGAAGCCCGAACAGTAGACCTAGCACTTACACTCATCTCAAAAAGCAGCAGAAAGAACTCCATAATTTTTTTCCAACTTTCTGTCTTAACAAACCTGACAAACAAAAAACTTGAAAACCCCTCAATAATAAAATTACAAAACAAACTAAATTACATATACAACTCGTAAAAGATGATCCTTTGCTAGATCCTTAACCATGTAGAGATAAGAGGAAATGCTAAATCTGATTCAGAACTCTAAGTAGCAGGAAAAATGGCCCCGGACAAGTTCAAAATCCTCTCTATGAACCTGAAGACAAAAATCAACATGTTCTTCCATAAAAGATGGCCACAAGATTGAAGTAAGAACAAATGCAACAAACTTTTCCAAATAAAACCTAACATAGTAGAATGGAACCTAAGCTTCAGAAAGTTCAGAAAGGAATGTTACTTTATCCCAAATATGTATTAATCACAAGACTAACACACTCCTTTTTACTTAAGCTAGAATACCAACCAGAATACATAGTATATCAAACATTCTAAGCCATTAAATACATTCAAATAGAATGTAGTGATTTTGCTGTTATCATAAAATGCTTTTATGACACAAATAATATGAGACACATTTAAAAATTTCAGTATGGATAACATTTTATCTTCCTGAAAGAAAAAAGTCATAGAAAAAAGTGAACTTGAACTTCACCCTGCTATTTCATCCCTCAAATCGACCCCAAATCCACTTAGCAACAAACAACAACTGACAATTCCAAATAAAAATAAAGACCCTTTATAAAGCATTGAAATAAATATGACTGTCCTCACAATTTAACTTTTGGAATAAACTTTGCCCACATGTGTTCACATGCCATTAAATCAAGTCAATTATTTTGTGGGAGTTTCTCTCCCACATATTAAAAAATTCCTAACTTTCTTGATGTACATGATCTATTTGTATCCAGGCAATGCCAACTAAAAGACTGAAATTTTTAACTTGAGTAGGATCATGTGGTGACCTACTACTAACCTACCAATTGTGAAAAAGATTTTTAGCAAGGGATTTATTAGTAATATTCAATAATTAGCTAATTAGGAAGAATAATTATTACTTGGAATCGATTATTATTATTTATTGATCAGAAAGCAGAGAAAATCTAATTGTATAAATCAATCAGAGAGTGATTTCAACTTTTGCAAAATGAGAAACAGTTCTAAAAAAGCTAAGGCAGTGATGAAAAGCAGAAGATTAGAGAAGTGCTAAGTCTCTAACAAAAGTTGCAAGTGTCGGATTGGTTGAAAACTATGTGAATAGAAAAGTGGCAATGAAATGGAGGAAAATGAGTCTAAAACAAAGAATAAATAAAATTCTTAGAGGTGTTAGTATCATGCCTGCAATAATGAAAATCGTGTTGTAGGTTTATGCTAAAGTGTTTAGATAGATGTTAACATGAAAACTAGAGAAATAGAGAGAAAATGTGTGCATATAAGAAGGGGTAAGATAAGGAATAAGACTAAATAGGAGAGAGAAGGAATTGTTTGTTATTCTATTGTCATATTTTTTCTATACAGTGTATATTATTGTACTGAATATATGTACAATAATACATGCCTTATACTTATTTTCCTTTACAGCATCCTGAATTATATTAAGTACAGAGGAGACACACTTAACATAATGGTTATCTTTGTAAGAAATGGAATCAACAACCCAAGTTTAAATCCTTGACAACATTGTTTGTGTTTCACTTTTCATTAATGTCATTGGGAAAAGCAAGAATCCATCTATTCTCACCCCACCTCTGAGTAAATAATATGGCAGACTAGGTTCTCTTGCCTTGGTAAGGCAACCAGTCCAGAAGAAGGAAAACACTGCTTAAAAATTGTTGTGTCACATCCTGCCTGTGGCTGAGAGGTTTAGTAAATACATATATCCATACTTTTATAAAAGGGATTTGACAATATGAAAACTTTGAAGAATACCCTACATCATTAAAATTTGGGAAACCAATTGACTCCCAAAGATGTGAGTACACTGTATACTTATGTACTTGGATTAGTGTCCTCATCTTCGTTGTTATAGTTATTAGTAATGCAGTTTTTGTTGCTTAATAAGAAATAGCATTTTTTTTAAAATTAATTTCTAAGAGGATTTACATAGAATAATAAGTTTCTCATCTCAGAAATTCAGACAGAACTTCCTGCATTGATTATTCATTTTTTTTTAACCATAAGCTTCACAGTAGATAAATTAACTGTTTAATAGATTTAAAAAAATTTTTTTTTCAGTGGTACATGTTATAAGGGAATTTGTGTATCTTTTTGTGAAGCCAGAGGACTTATCTCCTGCATTTGTAATGAAGGTAAGTGCAGATATTTGAAATCATGTCTATTTTTTTATCTGTCATGACCCACACTCTTTAGTGCATGGAAAGGTTCTGCTTTTGGGGTTGAAATGCTCAGAGAAGGCTCACTTTTTTCTTTGCCATATCCCACCCAAAAACAAAAAAAAAGCTGATAGTGATGATCAGATACTAAACATTAATCACAGGTTAGGAAAGTTTCATAGCATCTTGAATTTTCTTTTACAAATTTCAGTTTTTTTGTTCACTTTTAGATGTGGCATTTTCACTATTAATGTTCTTGAAAAGATGTGACTACTAATAAAAAATGGTTAAATACATATAGCTATACATCTGTGATAATTTTACAGATGTCAAAGATATAAGAAATTAAGAGTAAGTGTGTAATAACATTTGTTATTTGGTAATATCAAGTCTGATTAGTTTGGTTTGGTTTGTTGGCATATCAACCTTTGTAGGTTATTTAACACCAAATCCATTTTTATGTAAATAATCTGTTCTATTTAAAACAATTCAGTTTAGCTTAAGTACACAGTTTAATTGTCAAAAACATTTCCATTTCAAACTATTCAAGCAGTTATATGTAACCATTCAGTTAAGTGTAAATACAGTTTTGATTCAAATAATTCAGTTAAGCAGTTTAAATGTAAGTACAGTTTAATTGTCAAAAACATTTCTATTTCAAGCTATTCAGTTTACTCAAACAATTCATTTTAGCATAAGTACGCTGTTAGTTCTATTTAACCCATAGATAGGGCCCTATCAGGTACTACCAATCCAGGCCAGAGTGGACCTGGGAGCGATGGCAATGAAGGGGTACTCCACATTCCCCAAAGCTCCAGCACTGCTGGAACCTTATCATCAAATTGTTTAGTGTCATATCCAGGACACTCATTAGTGGGGGTCTTACCCCTCTGCAGAGGTGCAGTCAGTGTATTCTACAGCCCCAGCTGACTGGGCAAAATGAATTATTTTACCAAAGACGAATAAGAAAGGGAGATTTAGGGTACATTCCCCTTTATTTTCATATATAGAAAATAACAAGTCGACTGACATGAAATACTTCTTGATATTCATCATCATATCGCGCTGGTAGCACGGATATCCCTGACCCTCTCTCGCCACTCCTCCCTATCGTTCATCTCCCTAGGTAGGTCTTCAGGACAACATCCCGTATCCTCACATAGCTGCTGAATGTATGTTCGTGCTGGTCGTCCTGCTTTTGCACGGCCATGTGTGGG